>JBBPKR010000346.1:0-11727 GCA_038089375.1 Pseudoaustroboletus valens | reverse complement strand
CCTGTGCCGACCACTGCCTTCTAGGCAGTGCTACTTATCTATGACTCGTTTCTTATCACAGACACTGCCCTCCTCGGCTATGCTCTCTTGCGCATAGCCTCGTAGTTCCTTTTATATCCACTGACTCTGTATGACTCGTTATGACTCGTCTTGACTCATAGTACCGGCCCTAAACTAGTTCAAGCTCCGCTTGAACTCGTTACAATACCCTATTTAAACCTCTCTCTCCTGTACTTCCATCTTTAACCTTGATCTACACAATACCACGTAGTTTCAAGTCAGTCGGTTGATTCTTTCTATATCATCCTCTAGTCTAAGCCAAGCCTTAGACTCCTCAAACGTCATTGCCGTCTTCGTCATCGAAGGCCGCTCCTATCCCTAAGGTAGGGAACCTCTGTCAGTGAGAGCTGAACCTCTCCAGGGCTGCTTCTAGGACTTCGTCCTACGCCACCTGCGTCAAAGGGAGTCTCGGGGACTTCCTGCCACGGCCGCTGTCGTCTACAGCCGTCGCTCACATCAGTGAGAGAAGGGTACCGCTTGACGCCGTAACCCCTTGGTACATCACTTGACACTACTGGTCGTGTCACACGTTACGCGTGACGGTCACACGTAACAGCTACCCCATCATGAATCCAAATTTTCTTCTTCTAAATACGAAAAACTATTTTGAAATGAATTTCTAATTACATTGTCTATCTGGGGTGATCGAGGGCTCGATCTCGTCACCCCCTCCCTTTTCCCTTTCCTTCCGTTTCTTCTAGATCTCGGAAGTAGGCCCTCATGGCCTCGTAGTCCATTCCTTGGACCGCCTTAAGCCGATGGTCAGGCTCTGCCTTTGATGACGAGGCGACCACCCTGGAGCTGTTTGTTATAGTGGCGCTCTCCGCTTCCTTTCCCACAACATGGATCTTTTGGCTGCACCGTGCCTTATGGCCTCCCCTTGACCACCCGCAATCTCCACACTTGGTGGACAGTTTAGGACATGCCCTGGCCAAGTGTCCTTCGCCACAATTGAAGCATCCTTTTGGCGGTGAAGGGCACGTTATGGCATCTACGTCCATGGCGTTGGGGTCTCAATAAGGAGTCCTTTTGACCACTGGCTCTCAATCCCGAGTTTCGAAGCTCTCGATAGCCTCGGCGTAGCGTTGTATGAGGGGTATGTAATCCATTACCAGTACCTCCCTCTTATCGTCGAGGAAGATATGTCAAATCACATCTTGGCGGACTGCTCGTTCTAACAGCCCTACTCCTTCGCTATGGGAGACTACGGCCATGTCAAACAATGCCAGCCACTTGGTGAGGAACACCTGAGTCCTCTCCCCTCTTCTCTGAGTCAACGCGCGAAGTTGTCGGTGGGCTAGATCCTGTTTGTTGCCGATGGTGAATCAGCTCCGGATCTGGGCTTCGACATCCTCAATGGTGGGATAGTCATGGGGTCCTTTTCCCCAGTGCTTCTTTATCTCGTTACGAGCCCATAGGCCTGCTCCATTCTTGTCGGTGTCTCCCGATTTTGACCCTATGCGGGAGAGAATTGCCAATGTCTTGTTTTTATTGGTGGCATAGGTTTCTTTGTGAAAGTCTAGGTAAACTAAGACCTTCATCCACCATTCTTCGAAGTGCTGATAGGACCCATCAAAGTGGCCGGGGTCCGGGACCAGAACTATGGTTTTCCGTACTTCGATGAATGCAATTGGAACGGCAGGGTTCTGCTGGTCCCTCAGAGTGGCGAGTGCGGTGGCGAGGAGTTCTATCTGGGCCCGTAGATCGTCCATGGTTACTCCTGCCATTCTGACGGTGGGTTCTTCGATTGATGGGAAGGAGAGGTGGGAACTCGACGCAGAACTCTCTTCTTCCGACGTAGAGGTGCTCATCGTGAACGTATATAGGGAGAGTTCCCTTCAATAGATCTAGACAGTCTTGTATGAGGACCGGATCAGTGGTTCCGGTGATTTTGAAGAAGAATTGTCTGTCCGGAATGTCGTTATCGAAGGGACCTGGAGAAGTGAGACGAGGAATAGGTTGGGTCGGGCGGACCACAAAAGACACATTGCCGAAGTAAATGGCCAGGTTGACAATGTTCACCTATCTTCAGGCGCGCGAATTTCGCAGGAGATTTGACTTTGCTGCAGAGTTGTACTATACTATATGGAGGAGACGGGTTCTGCCTGGCTACGGCTGACGACTTTAGTGTGCTGAGACTACAACTCTTATTTTACAACGACAAAGAGTTATCCTTCGTTGTGTGGAAAATACCACAATTACCCCTGATCGCACCTTGGGGAGCACCGAACAGTGCCAAGCGCTAAAAACTAATTTCGAGCGGTAAAGCGTGTCCTCTCAAATGAGGTCTTAGCCTTTACAAAGCGAACTCGATTGAGGGATAGTCAATCCCACACACAACAGTTGAAGTCGCAGTTGTTTTCTGTGCCGTTGACACAACGGTATGACCAACCACCTTAACCCTGGTGTCCGGGTGTGCACAAGTGCAAGGGATGACGCTTGACGTGGATATGCGGGGAATAACCAAAGTAGGAGGGATAGAATAAGTGAAGCGAGGTGTTGCGACGTAACCCGGTCGCGGGGAGAGTAGGTAGTAGAGAAAGTAGTTTTGTCCTTTGAAGGCGACCCTAAGACAAGATGTCTAGGACCCACTCTCTAAGTCGATAGGACGAGACTTAAGGTGAACAATGCGCTTGTTAGGGGAATCCCAACAAGGACAAAACTGGTTTGTCCTGTTGGATGGCATTCATATTTATACTACTACATGCTGCACACAGACCAAGCTGTGTCAGGTACTATCTATGATAAGAGTTACTATACATGGTTAGAGTGTTCTCACGATCGTGTGAAAAAGAAGTAAAAGATGACGGAGATTAATACACGTGTAGATAAGAGATAAGGGTCTAGACCGGTCATCTGATCTGGTCATGTGATGTGTCAGGTGATCAAGTCACGTGACTAAGCTAGGTGAAAATGAACCAGTTCGTAACACCCACCCTCTTTGGAGCTATGAAAGCCTGCATGGCCATCCTCCTTCACTGCATCCTGAACTCCCTCCTCGAAGCCCAATTCAACGACGCCATTGCCTCCATCCACCCCAGAGATCTCTTCCCCGCCTTCAGTGGATGGTGGCGCACCCTGACCAGACAAGGACAGGACGACTATGCTGTCGAGGCAACTGCCTTTCAGAGTCGGTTTCGAGCCAGCCCCTATTCCTTTCAGGAGCAATGAGCTCGAGTCCAGAGGAATAACCTGGCTAGACTCTCACCGCACCTTCCTCATCCCTCGAGACACATTACTCCACCCATCTCGCTCACCTCTACAACCACCCACTCTAGGACACGTCGTCCTTCACATCCAGTCCCTCCTTCGTCGTCTTCGTCTAGCTCCTCCTTCCCAAATCGTCATCGTCATTCACAACCCAGCAGCCCTGCTGTCGCCCATCATCGCTCATCCCTCTCCCTGGGTCCCCTTATCCAGTCCTTACCCCAGGTCCTCGCTTCGACCCTGAAGCTCTCCCAGTCCCTCCTCCTGCTCCGCCAGCCAAGGAGGGAAGTACTCCTCCACCTCCGTATGCGTCCACTGAGGACCATGATGACCCTTGTTCCTTCTGTGAAGAGGACCATAACCTTCTCGAGTACTGCCCCCATCATCGCTGCGAACATTGCGGAAGGGCCGGAGTTACTGTGGTGGAGTGTGCCTGCTCACACAGATGTCAATACTGCGGACGACTGGGTCACTATTCGATGGACTGCCCACAGGATAGAGAATCACTCGACGTGGCGGAAGGCGAGGTGGACCTCGAAGCTGTTGGGGGGAGTTCCGGGTGAGGTGCATTATAAGTTGTTGCTGGACACAGAGTCTCCAGCCTATGACGAAGGTAATGTTACAGTCTCCCTGGAGAACGCTCTTAACTTGCCATTGTCTTCATTGGACATCGTTTCCTTCGTTCCCTTTCACTATTCCCTTACTCTTGATTGTCCCTGGCTACCCTCTCTTGCTCAATAAGAGCTAGCCCATTCATCTCATCTCGTTTCTTATCTTCTTATCTAGCGTGACTCATTCAACATGAGTCACTATCTCTTTATCTCCTTATCGTCTTATCTTCCTATCTCTCCGTCTCGATTTGTCTTTCTCTCTTTCACTACTGTTACACAGCTTGGTCTGTGCATGATGGGTTGATCCTTAAATACCAGTAACAGTATGATGGTGTCCCCTAGCTAGTTCTGTGCAATCAAGCGTTGTTCTAGTCCTCCAAGAGCTCTAGCTGTGTGTCTGGATATCGAGACCTTTCCCACTTGTCTTTGAACTCCAAGGAGTGGACTCTTCGTGAGCGATTCCTCCTTGGTCTAAGACTCAGAATGCCGCTTCGCATAACAGTAACCCCTTGGTACTTCACTTGACACTACTGGTCATGTCACACGTTACACATCACAGTTGATCATAACAGTAGCACGATAGTGGTAGATTAGCTAGTTCTGTGCAATTCAGTGTAGCTCTAGTTCTCCAATTTCACCAGTGCTGTCTGCAGGACAAAATTGAGACCATTCTTTCCAGTTCATTTCCACCTTTTTGCCTGCATTAAAAAATGGGAAGAGAACACTGCTGCATAACAGACAGTGTCAGAATTCCAGTAGTGCTCAAGGCAGTCATTATAAATAATGTCACCCATTGAGATACAATCCTCCTCATTTATCACTTCTATGTTACAGTTGCTGAGGAGGCATCTACCAATCTCCCTTTATCTTCATTGGACATCATTTCCTTTGTTCCTCTGTAATACTCCCTGACCCTAGACTGACCCTGGGTCCCTTCCCTTCCCTTCCAATAAAATGTTCTTTACTTCCTCTACCTCCTTATTCCATTCTAAGTCTATCCTATCACAGCATGACTTATTTAACATGAGTCATTATCTCTTATCTATGACTTAACCCTTATCTTGTACTTCCTTATATGCTTTCCTCTGCTTTCCCCTGCTGATCACACTTGGTCCATGCTCTAATAGCATACCTATAAATACCCATCAGTAGCACCATGTTTTGTAGCTAGTTCTACACAATCAAGTGTTGTTCTAGTACTCTGAGAGCTCCAGCTGTGTGACTGGATATCAAAACCCCTGTTTCTTGACTTGAACTTCAAAGATTGATCTCTTTGTGAGTGATTCATCTTTGGTCTAGTCTCTAGGACACTACTTCATGTAACAGTCATCCCAGAACTCTCATCCTCAACACTGCTATCTTCAGTCATACTAGACTTTTCACCTGAACTAGGCAGAGTGCCAGTGCTCATAGTAGAACCCATGGCTTCTGAATAATATGGAGAAAAGTACTTCTTACCCTTGCCCTTTGATGGCCCAATCTGCTTCATCTTCTCATACAATGACCAGCCTTTGTTCTTGGATAACAAAATGCCTGGATGTTTCTGGTAACAAGTCAGTATGATGAAGATTGACATGCTTTGCCACTTGCGCCTTGACATATTCCACCCATACAGTACTGCCTTCGATGCCAATATTGGCCCCTGACTGAAGCAAATAGGTGAATCTGGATGCATTTGCAAGTGCATTGACAGTGTCAAACATCTTTCTGAGCTAACCAAATGATCATACCAAAATTGATATTAGAACATGTGTAATTGGGGGAAACCAGTACTCACTCAACTCCATTTCTCTTTGCAAGCACTCCAGGTCTTAGGAGCACCCATGATTGGATTGGCAAGTTCAGGGAAGCTGGCAACAGATTGCCAGAATGATTTCTTGAAGTTGAGTCCATCACCAGCCTCTGCCCTATACAAAATGACTTGGTCAATCAAGAAGTCAATATCAATGTCACTCCATGACACGATTACTGTGGCTTCGGTAGCCTGCTTGTTCTTGGGCTGTGAATTCCATCGAGGGGGCATGGACCTTCGAGATAGGTGCTGAATGAAATACTGAAACTCCGCCAGCAGCATCTCGGCCAGCTCCGACAAGAAAATAATCATCACGTAGAAAACCATGGTTTTTCTCACCGTGACTTTCTAGCCGTACAGGCCCTAAGCACACCGCATGCCACAGTGAAGACCGGTAGATCCCAGTTGACTTGCCAATTGCCTGGTGAAAATAACGCATCTCTCCTTCCCTGCGAGGTAAGTAGCTTGCTCGCTCGGAAGGCCTGTGGGATCATACCTATCACTGACGAACGTCCCATTAAGAAGAAGCTTCCTTCTCCCCACCCGCTTCACCCACACGCGCAGACTACTCTCGTGGAGGGTGGCTGCAAGCACACCCTTCTGCGGTCACTGCTCGTGCCATCTCCCTCTGGGTAGTAGTAAGTGGGTGGCGGTTCACCTAAACAGCCTTTGGAGGGCGTCCGGTAGCATTTTAAGCCCCCTGATGAGACCCGTCTCAGCTGAAAACTGCACCTGTCCAACCCCTCTACGCATCACTACGTACGTCGGAACACAGCTCTAATCATCATAGAGGAGCGACTGAGGGGTTTAACAAAAGGAACTCCCACTCTCTCCCGCATTAACTGAACTCAACGGTGGCGCTTCGCGCTCCCCGAGACCTCCCACTGGTGCAAGAATTCAGGTCATGCACAATGCCTCAATTAACGCCACAAGTACACACCACTGGGGAGAGGGTACGCTGTGACAATGCAGGAGACGCGAGAATAGGTAGATCAGCCAGGGCTGAAGCTGAAGAGGAACAGGTGCAGGCCAAACCCAGGCTCTCGTCGAGCAGCAGGAGAAATGGCAATGACTTGTACCGAACTAGTGCACGACGTACATCACCTCCCTCTGCCCATCTCCCACTTGGACCTTCTGAAACTGCCAGCCAGGCGCTGAGCGCCCGCCTCATCGGAAGGAGAGTAGTGCATTATCATGCTGATCTGCAACCAAGTCGCCAAGCGGAATCCGTCGACAGGGTTCGCTTGTCCACAGGCACTGATTAGGAATTGCAGTCTGGTTTGAACTTATTTGACTTGTCAAGCTGAAGTTGAGGTTTGATTTATTCTCGTAGGTTGGACTTTGCACCTTCAGAATGGGGCATATAAGGTTACGTCCCATATTGGAAGTGAGGCAGCTAGCCGGGAGCACCTTCCGATCAAACAATGCAGAAGCGGATTTGATGCGAAACTTTACAACTCCTTCGATCACGATATATGATCATTCTCTCCTCATTTTTCGGATCCGAGGGTTATGCCGAGTTATCTGATATTCGAATCGCTTGTCCGCGCCACGTTTCGGAGAATGTACTCAGACTCCGAGCATTGGACAAATGAAGTCCTGAACCATGCCAGACATTGGTCAAGGGTAAGCGACTCACTCAAACTGTTTCGATTGCCTGAGAGCTACCATTCATTATAGTTGCCTTGCAGAATCGCTGATGGGCAGGGAGCCGTATAACTAGTCGGCCGAATAACATGATAACGGTACTGTTGTACCTGGATTGACTCTGGCTGGGCACCAGCGGCGAAGGGACGCTCACCCCTGCCAAGCATGGACCAGGTCGTCCTGAACCTTCTGCCAGCGGAAACAAGTCCATCCATCTCGCCTTATTCCAGATTAGGTGGTTTTATACGAACGCCCGCCCATAAAGCCAGACACATTAATCTGGTCTTGGTTAGGCTACCTTCCACACCGCGATAATGATCATCCATCGACCTCCATCAGATGATCCGCTTGAGTGCCGAAGAGCTGCTGAGGTGGCGGTTCGCTGTTGAAACGGCCCAAACGAGGACCCGAATGCACGCCGTTTCGGGAAGTGACCACATCTTGGGATGGATAAAAGGACGAGCAACCCGAACGACGAGTCCTCAGCATACTCTGCAGACCAAGTGGAATATCTCCTGTCTCCTTTGAACGAACTTCGCTTTCATACGTACGATTATCATGCGCTTCTCAACCTCTTTTGTTTCCTTCGTCTTCGTTGCTGTAGCGTCTGCTGCAGTTATCCCGGGCTAGGCCTTGTCACGAGTACGCATGCTGTCCTCGTCTCTGCTCATTAAGCTTCCATGGTCGGCTCTTAGATTTCTCCCCTTCGAGTCCCGTTCCTGAACTAGTTGGTATGGCGCTCTGAGCGTCCTTTTTGTGTCAGAGCCGGGGATTCGTTCAACGACCTTTCCCGGTTTGCTCACCACGCAGGATAACAGCTTGATCTTGCACGTCCTGGACATTCAAATCAGTGTGAATACGATTTGTGTACCTCGTCGTGCAGTCCTCCACCTCACAAATGTGCCGCTCACTCGGCGAGGTCTCTGCCACCCTTGCTTCCTGTTGTATCCATCCATTCGCATCATTTGTCCTCCCCAGTCTTTACATGGTTTCGGTTTCTGTGTGTATTATTATGGCCTCTCACGCTTGCTGTCATTTCATCGTGGAATGTTCAGCATGGCATATATATATGAACTAGCCGTCGTCGAACAAATCTGCAATGCGTTTACTATTGCTATCCAGATCGTCACTACATCCCGGCACATAGATATTCAATGTATCATTATGATCGAAACTTCCTGCGTACGCACGCTGATATGGCCAAGTGGGCGGTAGAAACGCACACCGCAGGACTGAAGAGTGACTGACAGAACCGGGTGGTCGCACTTGAAGCAGCTGGTTCGCTGTCATTGTATCGATAATGGTGTACCATAATCAAGCGTACCTCGGTATTTTTGTGCTGGGGCAGCACGAGTTTCGTTCGACTCATTAGAAATCTAGGCTGGTCACGCGTGATTTTCGCTCATCTTCTTCATAAATCACTGCTCGCGCACCTCTCCATCCTTCCTGCACCGTCGATTATCGTTCCTCTTAGCTGCTGTAGCATTTGATGCTTCACGGGCCAAGGCGTACCAGCCAGGGTTAGACAACGGAGAAATGACTGGGCCGATGCTCTACGTGTGCATGTTCTGAACGTCCACCACGCTCGGCTACGCTACTAGTCCTTGACCCGGCAACTCCCGCATGGACCCCTTGCGCCTCATTGCTGGTGCGACGCAGCTTTTCGGGCCGCTCTGCTCCAACGGACACGTGCTTCATAATTAAATGATGATCGGTTTGAATAGGCAAATAAGCAATTCTTGTCCAATCAACGTCGTAGTCCAGTCTTGTAACAATTACCCGACTCCATGCACCGAGGCGCCACCTCCTGCCCTGATAAGTGGTGGAGCGTGGAGAATACTTGGGACCATTTCCTCCCAGTAAGTTCGTCCTCTCTCCCCTTCTGCATCCGCGTCATCTCGCTGAGCTAAATTCCATCTGAAAGAAGTGAGGGTGTATATGGGGACCTCAGCATCCTAGCTTTCGTCTGCATCACACACATTCCGTCCAGGAGTCGGAAAGCCACATATGTATATACTCTTCGGGCCGCTAGAGCGTGGACAACCTCTCTAGACGCGGTCGCATCTGACTCGGTCCAGCGGAACCTCATGATCTGGGCCGTCGTGCAAGTGATCTATGATATTCCAGCCCAGATGTTCCGGGTCAAGGTGGTCTCAATATACAAGTGCCCCTGAGGGTACTTGGGCTCAGGAGGGACCCTCTCGCCTCTTCCTATCTGTTTCCAGGCGCAAGTATTCGAATGGGTCAGTTCAATTGAGTTCTCAAGCAATTGTTTTGTCTACACTTTCGCTCTCGGATAGTTACCATCACAGGGCAAGTCACTTCGCTACTGACTGGACACAACTAATTGAAGACACAACAGACCACGAGGACGATCCACAATTACTTGAAAGGTGTTGCGTTTGGGAGTCGTTTCGATGACTACACATCAATGTATCTCTGCAGATATGCTGAACCGTCGCTCATTGATTTGCTTGACTCGAGGCAGAATCGATTCCAGAAGCACTCTATATTGACACATGGCAATATATGTCGTGGTGAGATTCTTCTTATATCCTGTATGTATGCGATAGAAGCGCAGTTGTGGGTGCATAAGAGAGGACGGCGATATGATTGAAAGGCGTCCATGTCCATGGACTGTCCTGGGCTGGAGTTGAGTTGCTTGCACAACCCACTAGTTGTTCGGCGACGCGTATCATGCCTAGGGAGTAGGAGAGGAACGGCGAGGACGAAACGCACGTTATCAAAAGTACTAGTGTCGTGTTGGGCGACTACACTTCGGCCGATTTGGACCATGCCAAGTAAGAGTCTTACTGCCGTACCAATCAATAACGTGCGAGTCCGATCGTCTTCATCTCGTGCGATTTGATTGAAATGGCGTGCGCCCTGCCAAGCGTTGGGATAGGCTGGACGGAAAAAGGATAGTCGATCCATGCGGCCAAGGACAACGATCCGCTCTTTGGTTAGGCTGCTTGGCCTCAGCAATGCCGCACTATCACACCTCTACACACTCGAACACCATGCGCTTCGCTGCCTCTCTAGCTTCTTTCGCGCTCGTTGCTGTCGCATCTGGCCCCCGTCAGGTCCAGCCAGTGTTGCGGCGCGTGGGTCGATAGTGGGATGTCAGAAATCTATCATCAGTGAATTGGGTCAGCTGAAGGCACCGTCGGTGTAGGATGATTTACCAAGTAACCTGAGTTTGGACCAGCTACTGATGCCCATCATCAACGAGGTGGTGGGTTGTCGCAACGTCGTCGCCTCTGGTACGCATCCTTGTCACTTAGATCCTTTCCACTGAACACAACCATCGCACAACAATTAACTCATTGTCATGGAGTAGCCTCTACGACGCCATGCGACCGTCTAATTTGGGTCGTCATAATGCCTCGATCAACGCCACAAGTTCATATCACCGGGGTGGGAGTGTGTCATAGGAGACGCAAGAATGGGCGGACAAGCTAGGGTTGAAGAGGGAGAAGAATGATGTGGCTCCAGGGAGGAAAGGGTCGAGGCGAGAGGCGGGAGAGCAGAGACGGAGGTCGAGATGGGTTGAGGGAGGAAGTCGAGAGCGGCCTCGGGAGGTGCCGAGGCTTGGTCAGCAGGGGCGAGGGTTTTCGTCCCGGAGTCACTTGTCCAATGGGTGCAGGCCGAACCGAGGTTCTTGTCAAGCAACAAGAGAAATGGCAGTGGCTCGTACTCAGTCCTGGCACGCGACGTGCATCACCTCCCTCCGCCCGTCCGCCACTTGGACCCTCTTGCAACTGCCGGCCTGGTGCTAAGCACCTGCTTCACCAAGAGACCAGTGGGAATTATCAGGCTGATGTGCAACCCGATCACCGAGCGGAATCCCTTTCCACTTGGACGAGAAATAAAGGTTTCTTTGAACTTATTTTGACCTGCCAAGCTGGAGGTAAGGTTTGATTCATGCTCGTAGGTTGGGCTTCACACCTTCTGAATGGGGAATAAGAGTTTACACGCTCAAGCATCCTTGGTCGTGCGATATCGGAAGCAAGGCAGCTAACCGGAGGCACCTTCCATCGCACTACTCGACCATTCTCTCCTTATTGTTCGGATCCGAGCGGTTATGCCAAATTATCCGATATCGTTGACCCACGCCACATTGGGGAGAATGTATGTACTCAGCTGAGTACTCTCCAACATTGGACGAATGAAATATATTATAGTGGCCTTTCAAAATCGCTGATAGGAAAGGGAGCCGTATAACCAGTCGGCCGAATAACATGATAACGGTCTGTATCAACTCTGAGCGCTGGGCATCAGCGGTGAAGGGACGTTCACCCCTGCCAAGCATGGACTAGGTCATCTTGAGCCTTCTGCCAGCGGAAACAAATCCGTCCTAACATGATAACGGTACTGTTGTACCTGGATTGACTCTGGCTGGGCACCAGC
>JBBPKR010000343.1:0-11753 GCA_038089375.1 Pseudoaustroboletus valens | reverse complement strand
TCATTCGAGTTCGTTTTCGACTCTTCACCCTTAGTACCTCTTGCAGTCACATTTGCCAGGTATTTGGCCATAGATAGTCTCCAGTGCATGATGGATTCCTGCTTGTACCGCTCTGTAGGCATTTTGTCGGAGGCTTGCACAGCCGCTAGCACAGTAACATAGTCGGACGGTGATATGGCGCGTCGAGCTAAGTGCGCTGCCTCAACCAGTTTCTCGCGGTAGTCTAACCAGCTGTGTCCGTCGAGACTTGACACTTGGATTTTCATGCCATCTTCGAGCTCAACTTCGAAAGGCATTTTGATGCTGGTGAGTGGTCTACTGAGCACAGCCAGGGCTCATAACCTGTTGAATACTCTAGTAGTAGTCACTAAAGTAAAGGTATACTACGAAGGTTCGAAATAGTCCGTGATTATGTAATACGGTGGCTATGGTACCGCACACCGATTGATTTCCAACAGACTCCGAATGAAGTTCCTTCAAATAAGTGAGGATGAGGGGGTCGGATGGGGAGGACTCCTTGATCTGTTCCGCGAGGGAGAGGTCAATGGTATTGACATGATGCGTGAAAGCATCGTTGGGTAGGAGTTGGACATTGGCGTTGTCCGAAGAGGTATCCATGGAATCCTTCTGGGATAAGGCGTCTGCAGGACCCATCTGGGTGCCCGGGACGGCATGATAGGATAGGTCGAAGTCCTGCAGGAAAAGGAGCCAGCGCACCTGGCGCCGGGAGAGTTTACGGGGGTCCTTGAAGTAGGTGAGGTTTTTGTGGTCCGTAAGGACTGTGACGGGGTGGGCGGAACCCATGAGGTATTGCCGCCATTCTTCGAGACTGTGGATGACTGCGAGAAGTTCGCGATCATAGATGTCGTAGTTCCGTTCCACTGGGGAAAAAGAGCGGGAGAGGTAACCACAAGGGTGGAGGTCCCCATTAGAGTCTGGCTGCATCAATACTCCTCCGGAGGCCGTTAATGAGGTGTCTGTTATGAGGGTGAAAGGTTTGGATGTGTCCGGGAACACCAGTACCGGTTTAGACAGGAAGGCCTGACGGAGTGTGTTACGGTCGAGGATACCCCCTCCCCTTTTTCCCCCGTCATTAACGAGGATGACTGGAACGCCGCGCTCACACAAGACTGCTCCCCAGTGGAGTGGCACCAATACTTCCGCTTCTTGCCTTCTCCTGTGTCATCTCCTATGCTGACCACTGCCTTCTAGGCAGTGCTACTTATTTATGACTCATTTCTTATCACAGACACTGCCCTCCTCGGCTATGCTCTCTTATGCATAGCCTCGTAGTTCCCTTTATATCCACTGACTTGGTATGACTTGTTACGACTCGTCTTGACTCATAGTACCAGCCCTAAACCAGTTCAAGCTCCGCTTGAACTCGTTATGATACCCTATATAAATCTCTCTCCCCTGTACTTCCATCTCTAACCTTGATCTACACAATACCACGTAGTTTCAAGTCTGTTGGTTGATTCTTTCTACCTCATCCTCAAGTCTAAGCCGGGCCTTAGACTCCTCAATGTCGTTGCCGTCTTCATCGTCGAAGGCCGCTCCTATCCCCAGGTAGGGAACCTTTGTCAGTAAGAGCTGAACCTCTTCAGGTCTGCTTCTATGACTTCGTCCTACGCCACCTGCGTCGAAGGGAGTCTCGGAGACTTCCTGCCACGACCGCTGTCGTCTACAGCCGTTGCTCACATCAGTGAGAGCAGGGTACCGCTTGACGCCGTAACCCCTTGGTACATCACTTGACACTACTGGTCGTGTCACACGTTACGCGTGACGGTCACACATAACAGAGTGACGCTACAGCAGTGTCACAGGCCGGGGACCAGGTGAAGGTAGTACTCTTCTTCATGAGGTCGATAAGAGATCACGCAATGTCTGAGAAGGATGGAATGAAGCGACGGTAGAAGTTGCAGAAGCCAAGGAATGACTGGACTTCTTTAACCGAGGAGAATGGGGCGGATCAGTCCGTGATGGCTTTAAGTTTGGTTGGATCCATTTTGACTCCCTCGCCGCTGATGACCATGCCGAGGTACTCCACCTCTTTGGCAGAGAAGGTACACTTCTCGAGTTTGAGTTACATGGAGAGTTCACAGATGCACTGAAGTACTTTGCGCACGTGTTCTTCATGGAGAGAGGGGTCGGTGACAGAATGGATGAGGAGGTCGTCCATATAAATGATCAACCATCCTTCAGCGATGTAATCGCCAAAGTGATCATTCATGAAACATTGGAATGTTGCCGGCGAATTACACATGCCGAAAAACATGACATTGGGCTCGAAAAGGCCCAGGGGTGTGATGAAAGCTGCCTTCCAGTGGTCCTCCTTCTTGATCAAGATATTGTTGTATCCCCAGCATATATCAAACTTGGTGAACAGGGAAGATCCCTTAAGTTTGTCGATAAGGTCGGAGATGAGGGGAAGGGGATACGCATTCTTGATCATGTGGGAGTTAAGGTAGTGATAGTCCTGGCAGGGATGTAGTTTCTTGCCATCCTTCTTCTGGACGAAGAAGAAGGGGGCCGCTTGAGGGGACTTGGAAGGGGAAATTTTCCCGGATTTTAGATTTTCATCAATGAACTCCTGGCAGGCCTTAAGTTCAGCCGGATTGAGGGGGTAGTTCTTCACTCTCTTTGGGACAAAAGAATTGGAGAGTTTGATTGTATGATTGTATGGACAGGATGGGGGTAGTTTGGTGGTTCCATCTTCGGAAAACACATCAGAGACTGACAAGTAGGCGTCCGGGAGGGTGACCTCTTCCGAGCCAGCATGTTGGGCGATGGTGGTGGACAATGTAGTCCGGGCAAGCTCCATGAATGGGGGGGGAGCTGGGAGTGTTTAACATAGAATGGCCAAGGAGTCCTTTACAATTCAGAGGCGTCGAGTAGTGTAGATATTTGCTGTAAAGGCTCCGAGAGATGTCAGCTTCCTTTCCTTTGCCAAGGAAATTGGCGAGGTAGCATTGGTGATGAGATCGGGGATGATCATTCCGGGTGTTGTTGTAGTCTCTTGGGGAAAGCTCCACTTTCCCGTCCCGCCATGAGATCTTGGGGTTCATAGATCTCAGCCAAGGGAGGCCTAGGAGGAGGTCGTCCTTGCCCTGTCCAAGGACAAGGAATGTTCATTGTTCCATAATGCCGCCATAGTCAATGACTAGTCGAGCTTTGTAAGTGATGTCGCCAGCTTTGTTGAGAGTACCATCAACATTCTGGGCTTTAACAGGGCAAGAAAGAGGGGAAGTGGGAATGTGGTGTTGATCGATGATGCGACGATTGATGAAGCATCCAGTAGCTCCACTATCGATCAATGCGGTAATGCCGACATTTTGCTCCGGGTTCTTGCTGGAAATAATGGTGACTGGAAGGCAAATAGAACTAGCCTTCATTCCAGCAATAAATACAGGAGCAATCGTAACCGAGGGTCCAGACGCCAGTCCTGGTCCTCCTTCTAAAAATCCTTTCCGGTTTGGACGAGGTCTGAGGCATCATCTTCGAGAAGATGGATGTCCTCGACTTCATACACCATCCTAGGATCGTCTTCGTCAGCTTCCCAGATAGAATTCCCGTCTTCATCTTTGGCAGGGTCAAACACAGCGTCGATTGCCTTTACAAGTTGTGCCTTGTCATATCCTTTAGACTTGGCAATCATGTCGTAAGGGTCAATATTGACCACAACATCCTTTGAGGGAGAAGGTGGGGTAGTAGTCTGTACCATTCGTACTTGGACCGTCGAGGTCGAAGTCCACTTCTTAACATTGGGGGTGTACCCTGGGTGATGTTTGGTAGAACATCCTTGCTTCTTATAGATGAAGCATCTCCTTTCTCAGAATAGATGGGCTCGCTCTCCGGGTTCGAGAGTGAGGCGATCTACGTCCATGGCGTTGGGATCCCATTGGGAGGAAGATCCTCCATAGGAGGTGTGGGGACTGCGTTGGAGTAATCAGATTCGTTTGAGTCCTCCTTCAATCTCAGTTGCCTTGGTGAATAGTTCCTCGATGGTTTTAGCTGTTTTGAGGATCCCAGAGAGTGTAAGCTGTTCTGCAATCTTGCTATCGAGACCTCTGAGGAACCATTCGGAGAGGGCATGGACATTGGTGATCTGAGATCGGGTGGAAAGGAGGGAAAAGTTGGAGATAAACTTTTCGAATCCTTTGGGGTCGCGGGTATCCTGGTTTAGGGATCCGAGTTCAACACAGGCTTGGGAGGCCGAGTCATAGGGAGAGAAAGTAGTCAGGAATGAGTCACTGATCTTTTTGAGGGTAAACTGGTCGTCTGGCACTTTGTCGCCGACTATCTTAGTGAGCCAAGACTCAACAAAGGCTTTTCCTCAGCCTTTGGTCATGTGGTTGAGGAGCACCACCACCTTGGTGGATTCGGTCCAATGGTTATGAAGGGTGAGGTATGCCCTCATTGCTAGCAGCCATCTGGTAGCATCCTGCGGCTCGCTGGAAAACTCTTCGGGAAGGGCAGCTTTGATTTCGGTAGTCATACCGGTGGGAGCGGGGGTTGGGATTGTGGGGGGAATAGGTTTGTCCATGGTTTCTGTAGGTATGGGATAGGACACTGCAAGTGCTCCAAAAGCGTTAGAGAGAGCAGTGGTGAGGTTGTCTCTACTTTCGTCGTCTAGGGGTGGGAGAGAATCGTCTCCGATTTCTTCTCCTCCTTTGCTGTCGCTATCCTCCTCGTTTACTTCTTCCTCAGGTGGTGGTAACGCTGAGATAGGAGCATGGGGAGTAGAGCGGTTGGATGGTGGAAGGGTGGAGGAGGGGGGACGGAGAGAGGATTAAAAAGGGTTATCTCATGGACGAGCAGAGGAGTTGGTAGGTCCTGCTCCAGAGATTCGACAAGACATGATGACGACAAGTGTTGCTCAACGTAGAGCAACGAGGATGATGATGAGGGGATAGAAACCTAGGCATGGAGAGCACTAGGAAAAGAGAACCTTGATCTTTTGTTACGTGTGACCGAGACACGTAACGTGTGACATGACCAGTAGTGTCAAGTGATGTACCAAGGGGTTATGGCGTCAAGCGGTACCCTTCTCTCACTGAGGTGAGCGACGGCTATAGACAACAGCGGCCATGGCAGGAAGTCTCTGAGACTCCCTTCGACGCAGGTGGCGTAGGACTGAGCCCTAGAAGCAGACCTGGAGAGGTTCAGCTCTCACTGACTGAGTTCCCTACCTAGGGATAGGAGCGGTCCTCGACAATGAGGATGGCAATGACATTGAGGAAGTCTAAGGCCCGGCTTAGACTAGAGGAAGATGTAGGAAGAATCAACCAACAGACTTGAAACTACGTGGTATTGTGTAGATCAAGGTTAGAGATACAAATACGGGAGAGAGGGGTTTATATAGGGTATCGTAACGAGTTCAAGCTCCGCTTGAACTAGTATAGGGCCGGCACTATGAGTCAACACAAGTCATAACAAGTCATACCGAGTCAGTGGATATAAAAGGAACTACGAGACTATGTGTAAAAGAGCATAGCCAAGGAGGGCAGTGTCTGTGACAAGAAACGAGTCATAAATAAGTAACACTGCTTAGGGGGCAGTGATCAGCACAGGAGAAGGAGAGAAACGGAAGAATTGGTGCCACTCCGCCGGGGAGCAGTCTTGTGCGAGCACGGCGTTCCAGTCATCCTCATCAATGACGGGGGAAAAAGGGGAGGGGGTATCCTCAACTGTAACAGCATTAGGGGAACTCCTTTTTCAAGTTCCAACTTGTGTAGTGGAAATCCAGAGGAATTTAGTGTATGAAGAAACTCTAAAGGAATATAGTCATATTCTCTTTCAGTGACAGAATCTGCACTGGTATAGACAATATTCTCTCCTGGAAAAGCTGATGAAATAGCTGAATTTATCTCATCAACATCAACATTTTTTGCAGAGAGAATGGTATAATCCAAAAAATAATGATCTGAAAGAGGTGCAATATGTGTAGGATCAAGAATTTCATGATATAATACATCAATTAAACCTTGCACAGTATTATCAGGATATTGTATGTATGCAGGAATATCAATTTGACATTCTGCATTAAGACCTTGTCCTATACCAAGCTGTAGTAAATGATCTGCAAATTCATTACTAATAGTATCTCTTCCCAGATGCATATTTGTGCATAGATGGAATATTTGTACCCTTTGCTATAAATGTGATCAACAGAAAGTTGCTCCAACAATTTGTTCATGTGATCCATATGGAATTACAGGCAAAGTTTGTCTAAAGTCACCTCCAAAGAGAATAGTAAATTTTTCAAAGTCAAAATTGGTGTCAAACAAATCCCTTAAGCTGCAATCAATACATTCAATGACATATCTATGTTGCATAGGAACTTCATCCCATATGATAAGGGATGTTTCATGAAGAAGAGCATGCCAAGGATCACCTTTTTTAATACTGCAGGTGCTAGCTTCATTAATAGAAATGGGTATTTTAAAGTAGAAATGAGCTATGCATCTACCTGACAGAAGAAGTAATGCAATGCCTGATGAGGCTACACAAAGCACAATTTTTCTCTGAGCCCTAACAGCAGCAGCAATAAGATTGCATACATAGGTCTTGCCACAAGCTCCTGTACTATGAACAAAAAATGCACCACCATGGTTTGAATTAACACTATTAATAACAGCATTGTAAAGCTGAAGTTGTTCAGTATTCAAGGTAGGTAGATCATGTTGTATGAACTGTTCCAATGTGGGCATATCATAATTAAGCTGCTCTGCAATCAGTTCACTTTCCACTCTTTGTTCCCAATTTTCTCTAACCCTTGGCATCTCTGCAAAGTCATTTAGACTTTTTCCTTCTTTTCTCAAATCCTTGTCAATGAAATGAAGACCATAGTCATAGACTTGATTAGGAGTAGAGTTATTTATCCTATGGTGAATTCTGAGATTGTATTCCAAATCATCATACAAATGATGTTTTGTTTCCTGCCATAATTGCTGAGGATCAACAGGATTGCAATGAAGTAAAATGATAACAAATAGACTACATAATTGATGTCCAGTTTGCATATGAGATGCCTCCTGTAGACAATGAAGCCATTTTTGATCATCCTGCAAAAGGCCATGCAAGTGGCAAGCCTCTTTAAAGGTATTACAGATTTGCCCATCAACAGTTTGCAAGCTCTCATAAGATGTTGCACCTATGTTAATGAATTAGTTAAACTTTTAAAAAGAGTATGTTGATTATCACCAATCTTTAACCCAAGTAAGCAAGAAACAAAGATAAAACTGTTCTTGAGCATTTGGTGGAATAGAGTATATTCGACCAATGGCTTTTATTCTCTGTCAAGGCTTCCACTTCCAAATAGATTGGCCATCAACTGTGAATTTTCCTCAAACAAACTTTTTGAGAAAATTTTGATAGAGGCAGTTAAGAGCTCCAGCCTGTATACAAATTGGATTTGAGTTTGCTTTAAACCATCCTAAAAGTGGAGTATCTCAATTGGCTGTGGCTTGTAATACTTGGTGAACATTTTCTGTTACTTGATATATAACAGTTTGTTGATTTTCCAAATGGACAGGAAGACAATAAACAGAAGGCCATTCCAAATATAGATCAAATTCAAAGATCCACCAAGCAGCTTGTATAGCAGAAATATATCTGCTATCCAAGTAGGCTTTGATTTCATCATGTCCTTGAGTTTGAAGAGTAGCCTGATCAGGTCCCTTGTACATATATGTATTTATGGACATATTTGATGGATTTGGTACTGGCACAAACTTCCAAATTGATATGACAGCTAAACTCCACAATAAGTTCTCTGGGATGAGGAACAACATGGATGTTGTTATAGACTTTATCTGTTATAATCAACCATGATGCGTAACATGTGACACGATCAGTAGTGTCAAGTGATGTAAGGGATTATGGCTTCAAGCAGTACCCTTCTCTCACTGGTGTGAGCGATGGCTAGATACACTAGCAGCTGTAGCAGGAAGTCTTCAAGATTCCCTTCAACACAGGTGGCATAGGGCAAAGTCCTAGAAGCAGACCTGGAGAGGTTCAGCTCTCACTGACAGAGGTTCCCTACCTAGAGATAGGAGTGGCTCTCGACAATGAGGTCGGCAATGAAATTGAGAAAGTCTAAGGCCCGGCTTAGACTGGAGAATGATTATAGAAAGAATTAACCAACAGACTTGAAACTACGTTGCGGTGATAGACAGTGGTGTCGAATGGGGGTGCGAGGGTGTTCGCCCAAGGGGTCCCTTGGTCCTACAGCAAGTCCTGAGTGTGGTCGATGACGAAGGGGAGTAGACTGATGCTGTTATGGGTGACCGTGATGCGTAACGTATGACATGACCAGTAGTGTCAAGTGATGTACCAAGGGGTTACGGCGTCAAGCGGTACCCTTTTCTCACTGAGGTGAGCGACGGCTGTAAACAACAGCAGTCATGGCAGGAAGTCTCCGAGACTCCCTTCAACGCAGGTGGCATAGGACAAAGTCCTAGGAGCAGACCTGGAGAGGTTCAGCTCTCACTGAGAAAGGTTCCCTACTTAGGGATAGAAGTGACCCTCGACGATGAGGATGGCAACAACGTTGAGGAAGTCTAAGATCCGGCCTAGACTAGAGGATTGATGTAGAAAGAACCAACCAGCAGACTTGAAACTACATGGTATTGTATAGATCAAGGTTAGAGATACAAGTATGAGAGAGAGGGGTTTAAATAGGGTATCATAACGAGTTCAAGCGGAGCTTGAACTAGTGTAGGGCAGGCACTACGAGTCATAATGAGTCAGTGGATATAAATGGAACTATGGGGCTATGCGCGAGAGAGCATAGCCAGGGAGGGCAGTGTTTGTGACAGGAGACGGCGAGAAACGGAAATATTGGTGCCACTCTGCCGGGGAGCAGTCTTGTGCGAGCACGGCATTCCAGTCGTCCTTGTTGATAACAGAGGAAAAAGGGGAGGGGGTATCCTCAACCGTAACAGATGCTAGACCAGCATGGAATGGTTTCAAAAGAGGGCAGACTGTAAGGACAGACCGCAGGAAAGGGAAAGGAAGGGAGGAGGACTTGAGGAATCCTAGAGAAAAGACTAAAGGGCCATCGGCAACTGGCATGGTGGCAGGGATGAGATGAGCTGAGGCTGTTGGCAACTGGCGCGATGACGAGAACGAGACGAGATGGGTACATTGGCAATGGACATGACAACAAGGACAAGACAAGACGAGTACATCAGCAATGGGCACGACAACGAGGCAATGAGTGATCCAACGACTGTGATGCAAGACAAAAGATGTATATTTGTTGTCCTAAGACAGCTATAAAAGAGGCCCAGTATGAACTGAGGCACTTAGTAAGTAGTTGAAGAGGGTACCAGTGATGGAACAGTATAGGAATACATGTATTTTTACAATGTAGTGACTATCACGAGTGGGCAAAGACGGCAAGTGACAATGAAGACGCAAAATGGAAACGAGATAGATGAAACAACATACAAGGGACGTGGTCCAGGACAGCACCAGCTAGACCATTGCACAGATCAACTTACTGTACTCACGGATCATGAATGGAACAGATTAACTTGGCACGGAACACTCTGTAAATGAATAGGAACAGAAGGTAGACATTGGGGATTCATAGATATGATGATATACCACTGTAGGGGCCTGAACAATATAACAGTACCCACCAGACCGAGGCATAAGCATCATGTCCAAGTGGGCCTTACAAAAGAGACCACCTATGATAGGGACAATCAGCAGGATATGGAACCGTCAAGTCTGCTGAACCTGGCACTCGTGGCAAGTTCAGATGAACCACTTGACGTCTTCCATAAGGAATGGCCACCAGAATCGTTGGAGAAGATGGGAACGGACCATAAAGACACCCTTGTGTCCGAGGTCATCATGGGCCTCCTTGATGAGACTGTACCATTGACGCTCCAGAATGACCAACTGGTGACGGCTGTGCAGTTCATGGCACCAGAGAGAACTGTGAAGCAGGAAGAACTTCATTGCCGCGCCAATGAATGACTGGAACTCGGCATCTGAAAGGTCAGGGGGTCGAGTCCATGTCTCAAGAAAACTGTGAATAAGATGGATATGCTCCTTCTTGACAAGGGCCCTAGAGAAACGGGGAATTGAAGGAGGGTCGGTGGAAGAAACAGAACCTTCAGTTTCTGGGGCAGCAGGAAACAAAAACAAATATGAAGGTGTGTGGGGGAAAGAACAGTCTGGTCCTGTCGTATGGTAAGGGGAGAAAACGGCAAGAGATGGAACAGGTCGACATGGAACACAATCATTAAGGATTGTCATAGCAAAGGAATAGGCATTGTCAAGCCAGTCCTCGACGTCATCCTCCTCAGGTGGGTCATCATTGGATAGTGTTACGATCAACCGTGATGCGTAACATGTGACATGACCAGTAGTGTCAAGTGATGTACCAAGGGGTTACGGTGTCAAGTGATACCCTTCTCTCACTGAGGTGAGCAATGGCTGTAGATGACAGCGGCCATGGCAGGAAGTCTCCAAGACTCCCTTCGACACAGGTGGCGTAGGACAAAGTCCTAGAAGCAGACCTGGAGAGGTTCAGCTCTCACTGACAGAGGTTCCCTACCTAGGGATAGGAGCGGCCCTCAATGATGAGGACAGCAACGACATTGAGGAAGTCTAAGGCCCAGCTTAGACTAGAGGATGAGGTAGAAAGAATCAACCAACAGACTTGAAACTACATGGTATTGTGTAGATCAAGGTTAAAGATGGAAGTACAGGAGAGAGAGGTTTATATACAGTATCGTAACGAGTTCAAGTGGAGCTTGAGCTAGTGTAGGGCAGGCACTATCGAGTCATAATGAGTCAGTGATATAAAAGGAACTACGAGGCTATGCGTAAGAGAGCATAGCTGAGGAGGGCAGTGTCTATGACAAGAAATGAGTCATAGATAAGTAGCACTGCCTAGAAGGCAGTGGTTGGCACAGGAGACGGCGAGAAACGGAAGTATTGGTGCCACTCCGCTGGGGAGCAGTCTTGTGCGAGCGCGGCATTCCAGTCGTCCTTGTTGATAACGGGGGAAAAAGGGGAGGGGATATCCTTGCCCATAACATTACCTCTGTCGCAAGGTTGATGCCCAGCATCAATCCACTTCAGCTCCCCAGCTTCCTTCGGCCCAGTCGCCCCATCTGAAGTTCGTTGCCTCATTGATATTTGGGCAAGGTCCAGGTAGGGCGTGAAAGGGGGCGCCGCATTGGTTGCAGGTGGTGGGGCGCCAGGTACATTCCCATTGAGTATGCCCAGGGGATCAGGCCTTGCAGAAGGGGCAGATGTAGAAGGGGCAGTTGATATGGAAATGTCTGTATCGATTGCAGACAAAGCAGTGATGGCATGTGGCTCGGGGAGAAGTGACATCCCGGGAGTTGGAGGGATATGGAGTTGGGGGCACCACCACGGGTCAGGGAGAATCTGTGGCTGCAGATGGAACATAGGTGGGAGGAGGGGCATGAGGGCGAAGCCCTGCCACAGTTGGGGGGGAGTGTGGGCGAGTCCCACTTCCCAATGTAGGGGTAGGGGAGGAATCACTGGCGACAGCAGGAGGGGAGACGGGACGAGACCCCTGTCGGCAGTAGGAACGGCATACCGCAGGAGGAGTTGCGGGAGGTAAGGTGGTGGAGGACTCGACATGCGTGGAGTCGGAGTCGGTGTTGAGGGCGGGGATGGAGGAGGAGGAGTTGGAGGGTGAGGGGGTAGGGGCAGCCAGCTCGCCACTACCGTTGCTAACAGCTGCAGAGCCGATGGGG
>JBBPKR010000340.1:0-11783 GCA_038089375.1 Pseudoaustroboletus valens | reverse complement strand
AAGAAATGAGGTAAGTCGGTCAACTCCTATCGAGCAAGAGAAGGTAACCAAGGACGATCAAGAGTCAGGGAATAGTGGAAAGGAACAAAAGAAATAATGTCCAATGATGATAACGGCAGATTGAGGGTGCTCTCCAGGGCAACTGTAACACCCAGCATTTCTACCTTTTCTTTGAAGAAGGCACATTTTTCTGGTTGAAGGTGACTCTAAGACTGTTATATACCATGCAACTCCAACCCTCCAACCCCAACTCCAGACCAACTCCACTTGGATCTCCTTCAGGACACAACTCCTGAACTCCAGACCTCCTGTATCTGACCCAGTTCCTCCTATTCTAGATTAGTTTCGGTACATGAACCACTTCAAGGCTGTGTGAACAGCTTTCCTGTGCTCTGGTTATGTTTCTGTTCCGAGTCTGTTACACTTACTTATCTGTACTTAGTTCTGACTAAGTCATGTGCACTCCGTTAGCTATTTAAGCTTGTAGTTACTACTCCGTTGTACTTAGTTAGAATCTCAACTTTAACTGTGATAGTTGTGTTCTCCCATCTGTTCCATCCTTTCCCCTCTGAAATTAGAGACACTGCTTCACACGCAAGGGTGCAGCACTCCCTCCGAGTCGCTGAAGCCAAGTCTCGCTGACCTCTATTGACTCCGGAGTTACTTGGAGTTGTATTAGAGTGGACCGAGTTTTAACAAAGACCGAAAGTCTAAGACCTACTCTTCAATATCAGAGGATGTGATGAAGGATGAGGAGTGCTCATTAGGGGAATTCCAACAAGGACAAAACTGGTTTGTCCAGTTGGATGGCATTCATATTTATGCTACTACATGCTGCGCACAGACCATGCTGTGTTAGGTACTATCTACAATAAGAGTTACTATTCATGGTTATATGGCTCTCACGGTTATGTGAAGAAGAAGAGAAGATGTCAGAGATTAATTACATGTGAAGATAAGAGATAAGGGCCTAGACCGGTCACATAATCTGGTCATGTGATGTGTCACGTGACTGGTCATGTGCACAAGCTAGGTGAAAATGAACAGATTCGTAACATTACCCCCTCACCAGGGGTGGAGATTCCAGATCTACCCATAAGAAGTCAAATCTGAGGTGAAATTTTCATAGGGCCGAAAGAGCCCTGCAAAGTCTCCCAGTGACAAGCCCCTCAACCGCTGTGGCACTGCCGGATATTGATGGTGAAACGACTGGACAGCGTCCCACGCATTTCTCATTCTGGAGGCCAGCTTCCAAGTCTGATCCTCCACTCTGTAGCCCTTCCAGTGGACCAAATACTGAAAGCCCCTTCCTGTGGGGCGCGAATCCACAATGTAGTCAACCTCATATTCTTCCATGCTGACTTCATTCACCACTATTGGGCCAGGTTTATCAACCAGCTGCCTGTCCATCAGGGCAAAGTATGGTTTCACACAGGAGACATTAACCATCTCGTGGATTCTCATCCGCTTTGGCAGATGCAGAGTTACTGTGTTACTTCCAACCACCTCCCGAATGGTGTATGGGCCTATCCAGCATTCCATTAATTTTGGGAATGGATGATCCCCCAATGTAAGGTTTTCGGTAGACAACCAAACCTTGTCCCCTATTTGGTATGCCGGGGCGGTGGACCAATGCTTGTCAGCCTGTTCCTTCATTCGATCCTGTGTTTTTAATAAGGCATCACATGCCCTTTCCAGCACTTGTTTCATTTGGACGGTGAAGTCCGCTGCTGCCAGAGCTGATGTCACATGAGGCTCAATCCCCATTTGAGGGGTGAATGACTTCATGACCAAGAATGGTGTTGCCCGTGTAGCGGTTGATTGTGTGTTGTTGAACATGAACTGGGCAAGGGCTAGCCATTCTACCCATTGATCCTGTTTTTTGGCCACAAACATTCACAAGTATTGTTATAGCTCTCTATTCACGCATTCAGTTTGCCCGTCTGACTGTGGGTGATATGCTGTAGACATGTGATGGTCAATTTGTAGCATGTCATATAAGGCCCCCGTTACTTGAGAAGCAAACTGAGGTCCTCTATCAGAAACAAGGGTGGTGGGAAGTCCATGATGCTTCCATACATAATCGCGATATAGGGCTACTGTTCCCAGGGCCATGAGCATTTTGGTAGTGGAAATGAATGCTGCTTCTTTTGAGAATCGGTCCACTACTACCAATATGGCATCAAAGCCGTTTACTGTGGGAAGCCCGGTTATGAAATCAGCCGATACATCTTCCCAGGGCCCTTTCAGAACTTCCAGCAGTGCCAGCAGTCCGGCTGGGGCATAATTGGTGGGCTTCATTCATGCATACCTTTTGCATCTTTGGCAATATTCTTTAATATCTTGCTGGTGACCCAGCCACTTATAATAACATGTGAGAAGTTCCGTGGTCTTCTCCGCTCCCTTATGTCCGGCTAGTGGATGGTTGTGATAATGAGTGATGACCTCTTGTTATATGTTAGAGGGTACTGTCATATCCATGAATTCTCACCAAGTCAAGTCCGACCTCTGATGACACCTCCGGTTATTCAACTCACAACCCTGGTGCACTTTTCAACCAGTGTGCATCTCCAAACCCCCAGAGTTATACTTAGCATTTCTTCATATGTCTCTCTTGCCTCTCACCACATTATCTGTTCTCCATTTGTACTAGTCTTGTTATGTCTCCAAGATCCAATCCTCCTCGCTTAGTTACACAGCTCCAGCTCACTCATCTGAGCACAGCTCCGGTACACTTGTATCTGGTGCAGTTACTTACCAATCACCTACAAGCTTTACTAATTACCCCCAAGCCTCATATATAAACTCTGTATCCGAACCCTGTAGTTCTCCAGTTTGAATATCAACTTATTCACAACTCCTGACTGCTGCTTCCTTTGAGCCTTGAAGGTTCTCCTCTGTCTGACTTAACTAGTTGCAGTCTCGTTGTTGTCTACAACATCAAGCTTGGCACATCTGAACCTCCGACCTCCGACCCCAAAAATTGGGGCAGGACTTCTTGCAAGGGCGTACCACATAAGGTGAAGCCAAAGCCCCATGGTAGAGTCATCTCCGATGCCTCGGAGATATCACCAGAGTTGGCACGGACTTAACAGGTACCCATGTCTTGTTGTCATACATCCAGGTACCAAGTTTATCCACACTTCCATCAGGGTTATATATGGACATGTGCTGTTTTAAGATTCGCTCGAATAGATCCTTTTTGGTTCTCATTTGTGTGATAATCTTTTCAGGTGGAATGAATGTTACGTCGTGGTTGTCATTTTCAATTCCCACGGCATGATCTTCTCTTCAGGATAAAGTGTTGGCTTTCCCCATTGAGGTTCCCGGTTTATTAATTAATTTGTAGTCGAAGCAGGACAAATATTGTGCTCATCGGGCTTGCCACCGACTTAGATTCTGAGAGGTCATGAAATACTGGAGGTTTTTATGATCCATCCAGATTTCAAAAGGAAAGTGGGCACCCTCTAGGTGATGATGCCATTGTTTTAATGCCGAGATGATGGCTAGCATCTCTTTGTCTGCTATGGGGTAGTTCCGTTCTTCGGGGGACATGGCATGCAACATATACGCCACGGGATGCCATTTGTCCTCAATAGGCATGGAAAGAACTGTTCCCATGGCAAAATCTGAGGCATCACACTCTACTTGATAGGGTGTGGTATTGTTAGGGTATGCTAATATTGACGCAGATGTAAATTGTTCTTTGAGCATGTCAAACACTGTTTGTTGATCTGTTTCCCAGATCCAGGGTTGGTCCTTCTTAGTTAGGTCATGCAAGGGTCTCGCTACCTGAGAGTATCCCTTAATGAATCTCTGGTAGAAGTTGGCCAGCCCTAAGAAGCTTCTAACTCCTTTTATGTTGGTGGGGGCTGCCCATCCCGCTATCCCATTGAGTTTGGCCTCACTCATGATCACACCTTCCGTGAACACATCCATGCCCAGCATTTCCACTTTTTCTTTAAAGAAGGCACATTTTTCTGGTTTTACAAATAGGTTGTGTTTCCTGAGTTGCGCTAGCACTTCTCAAATCTGTTTATGTGATCCTCTCTATTAGGGGTGTTGGTGAAGATTAGAAGGTCATCAATGTAGACTATCACTACATCTTCCATATCACTGAAGATTTCATTCATCATTTGTTGGAAGATGGCAGGTGAATTGCATTGCCCAAAGAACATGACAGTTGATTCGAATGACCCTTTATGGCAGATGAAAGTGGCCTTCCATTCATCTCCTTCCTTGATTCATATGTTATTGTACCCCCATCTGAGGTCCATTTTTGTAAAGAGCTTAGCTCCTTTTAGTTTGTTGATTAACTGAGAAATGAGTGGCAGAGGGTAGTTGTTCTTGACGGTTCCCTCATTTAGATACCGGTAGTCTATCACCATTCACTTCCCTCCTTCTTTGGTATGCAGAAGACTGGCGAGGTTTGTGGAGATTTGGAGGGTCGAATGTACCCTTTAGATAACTGATCATCCAGAAATGCTTGCACTTCCACTTGTTCGTCCAGACTCATGGGAATTACTCGTCCCTTTTTGGGTTTGAAGTCCAGCTTCAAATCTATGGCATGATCCCAGGGTTTTCATTCCAGCATTTGTTCACTTGCCTTCTTTGAGAAGATGTCTAATGTTACGCGAAGCGGCGTTCTGAGTCTTTAGACCAAGGAGGAATCGCTCACGAAGAGTCCGCTCCTTGGAGTTCAAAGACGAAGGGAAGGGGTCTCGATATCCAGACACACAGCTGGAGCTCTCGGAGGACTGGAACAACGCTTGATTGCGTAGAACTAGCTAAAGAACATCTTTGTACAGTTACGGGTATTTAAGGATCTACCTATCGTGCACAGACCATGCTGTGTAACAGTAGAAAGAGAGAGGAAGACATATGGAGGCGAAGAGATAAGACAATAAGAAGATAAGGAGATAATGACTCATGTTGAATGAGTCACGCTAGATAGGGAGAACTCGGAAGAAGATAAGAAACAAGGAGATAAGCCATTGGGCTTCTATCTAGCGAGAGAGGGTAGCCAAGGGCGATCAAGGGTCATGGAGTAACGACAAGGAAGAAAAGAAACAATGTCCAACGACAACAACGGCAGGTTAAGAGCGCTTTCCACGGCAACTGTAACATCTAAGTAGTCATGATACTTCTGAGGGACTAGATTAAACGGTTCTTTGAATACAGGTTTCGGAATACTATTTAGGCTAGACTACCCTCTCATATGCCCATACTCATTTTCCCATCTTTCAGCCCGCATCCTATATGCCTCGTTGAGTTCTCAACAGATCTGGGGGCATTGCGTCATTGCTACATGCCCTGTTTCCCAATTGATGCATGGGTTGTGGTGGTGCAACCATGTATTTCCGATAATCATTTGGTTCCTGCCCAAGTTTGTGACTTCCACCATTATCTTTTCTCAGTGTCCTTCGAAGTCCATTACCAACACCGCTCGATGGGTTACCCCTCTAGCCTGGTTTAACATGTTGTCAGCATTGTACATGGGGATAAGTCTTTCCAGGGGCTCCATGGGGATCCTGTTGTTTATTGCCCAATCCTGATCGATGAATGTTCCGCCTGCTCCACTACCTAGCAAGGCATTTACCAATTTTTTTGTATTTTTGTATGATTTTGATTTTTATGGTGAGTTCACCTTCTAAGTTGATAACTCAAAGGTCTCTAGGAGTTGAGCTCTTCCTAAACTCTTTTTGGATCATTTTCATATTATATGTAAAAGAAGGAAGAGGAGCCGGTTCTTGTATATTACATTCCAGGGCTTTGAAACCCTGATCGATCAAGTCTTGGTACAGTTCTACAAATTTTTCTTTTTCTTTATTACCAGAATCAAATACTCCTATCGTGGAGCTGCACTCTTCTAGAGACGCTGGCACACTAGACTCGCGGAGGCTACCCTGACACAAGTCTAGATTTTCTTCTGAAAGACTAGCAAAACTATTTCTAAACAAGTCTCATATTGTATTATCTATTTGGGGTGACCGAGGGCTCGATCTTGTCACCCCCTCCCTTTTCCCTTTGCTTCCATTTCCTTGGCCTCGTAATCCATCCCTTGTACTGCCTTCAGCCGACGATCTGGCTCTGCCATTGATGACGAGGTGACCACCCTGGAACTGTTTGTTATAGCGGCATTCTCCACTCCCTTCCTGACAATATTGATTTTTCGTGAGCACCTGGCCTTGTGCCCCCCACATGACCATCCACACTCTGTACACCTCATGGACGGCTTCAGACATTCCCAGGACATATGTCCTTTGACCCCACAATTGAAGCATCCCTTTGGTGTGGGTCGGGAGATGGCATCAACATCCATGGCATTTGGGTCTTTGTATGGTGCCCTTTTGAGAGGCGGGTCTCAGTCCTGAGTTTCAAAGCTCTCCAGGGCTTCTGTTACGCGAAGCGGCGTTCTGAGTCTTAGACCAAGAAGGAATCGCTCACGAAGAGTCCGCTCCTTGGGGTTCAAAGACGAGAGGGAAGGGTCTCAATATCCAGACACACAGCTGGAGCTCTCAGAGGACTAGAACAACGCTTGATTGTGCAGAAATAGCTAAGGGACACCATCATACTGTTACTGGTATTTAAGGGTCAACCTATTGTGCACAGACCAAGCTGTGTAACAGTAGTGAAAGAGAGGGAGACAAATCGAGATAGAGAGATAAGAAGATAAAAAGATAAGGAGATAGTGACTCATATTGAATGAGTCACGCTAGATAGGGAGAACTCGGAAGAAGATAAGACGGTGAGATAAGCGGACTGTCTCTTATTGAGCAAGGGAGGGGAGCCAGGGACGATCAAGAGTCAGGAAATAGTGAAAAGAAATAAAGGAGACAATGTTCAATGATGACAACGGCAGGTTGAGGGCACTCTCCAGGGCAACTGTAACAGCTTCCATGTACTGCTGTATCAGCAGCATATAGTCTGTCACTAAAGTCTCCCTCTTGTCATTAAGGAAGATGTGTTGGATCACATCTTGTCGGACTGCCCATTCTAAGAGACCAACCCCCTCAGTGGGAGACTACTGCCATATCAAACAAGGCCTGCCATTTGGTGAGGAAAACTTGCGTTCTTTCTCCTCATCATTGCTGCATGGCCCTGAGTTGTCGGTGGGTGATGTCTTGTTCATTGCCGATGGTAAACTGGCTTCGAATCTTGGCTTCCACCTCCAAAATGTTTGGGTAGTCATTGGGGCCTTTTCCCCAGTGCTTCTTTATCTCATTTCGGGCCCATAGCCCAGCACCATTTTTGTTGACTTCCCTGCCCTTTGCTCCTATATGGAAGAGGATGGCCAATGCCTTGTCTTTGTGCATGGCGTAGGTTTCTTTATGGAAGTCCAGATATATGTGGACCTTCATCCACCATTCCTCGAAATGTTGGTAGGACTCATCAAATGATCCTGGGTCCAGAACTGGGACTATGGTTTTTTGTACCTTGATGGATGCGATCAGAGCAGTGGGATGGGCCTGCTGGTCCTTTATTGTTGCAAGTGCAGCAGCGAGGAGTTCTATCTGGGCCCGTAGATCATCCATGGTTACTGCTCCCGACATTCTGATGGTGGGTTCCTTGATGAATGGGGACAAGAGGTGGGAATTCAAGGAGGAACTCTCTTCGTCCGACATAGAGATGTTCATCGTGGACATAGATGGGAAGGGTGTCTTTCAGGAGATCTAGGCAGTCCTGGATAATGATGGAATTGGTGGTGCTGGTGATTTCAAAAAAGAATTGTCCATTTGGAATAATGTTATCTGATGGACCAGGGGTTGCAAGGCGAGGGATAGGGAAGGTTGGGTGAACTGCGAGCGAGGTATTGCCAAAATATATGGCCAGTTTGACTATCTTTGCCTATCTACAGCATGAATTTAGCAGGAGGGTTGGGCTCGCTGCAGAGTTGATCAATAACAATGGGGAAACAGGTTCTGCCTGACTATGGCTGACAACTTTAGTGTGCTGAGACTACAACTCTTATTTGACAACAATAGAGTTATCCTTTATTGTGTGGAAAATACCACAATTACCCCTGATCACACCTTGGGGAACACCGAATAGTGTCAAGCACTAAAAACTCTTTATGAGCAGTCAGGCGGGTTCTCCCAAATGAGGTCTATTCCCTGACAAAGCAAACTCATTTGCAGGAGAGTGACTCCTTGCACACAGCAGTTGAGATTGCAGTTGCTTTCTGTGCTGTTAACTATAACAGTATAGTCCAACCACCTTAACCCTGGTGTTTGGGTGTGCACAAGTGCAAAGGGTGATGCTTGATGAGGTATGAGGGAAAATGAACAATGGAAGGTAAGAGTAAGTGAAAGCAGTTTTTGTGATGTAACCCGGTCGTGGGGAGAGTAGGTAGTAACCTGTGTAGTTTTGTCCTTTGAAGGCAACCCTAAAACTGAAAGTCTAGGACCTACTCTTCAAGTAGATAGGACGCAACAAGGATTGAGGAAGCACTCATTAGGGGAATCCCAACAAGGACAAAACTGGTTTGTCTGATTGGATGTCATTCATATTTATACTACTACATGCTGCGCACAGACCATGCTGTGTCAGGTACTATCTACAATAAGGATTACTATTCATGGTTATATGGCTCTCACAGTTGTGTGAAGAAGAAGAGAAGATGATAGTGATTAATGACACATGAAGATAAGAGATAAGAGCCTAGACTGGTCACATGATCTGGTCATGTGATGTGTCACGTGACTGGTCATGTGCACAAGCTAGGTGAAAATGAACAGATTCATAACACTGGTTTTATGAATAAGTCATGTTTTCTAAGTTGTGCCAGCACTTCTCAAACTTTCTGTATGTGTTCCTCGCGATTGGGGTTGTTGGTGAATATTAATAGGTCATCAATGTATACTATTACAACGTCCTACATATCTCCAAAGATCTCATTCATCATTTGTTGAAAAGTGGCACATGAATTGAACTGGCTGAAGAACATTACGGTAGGTTCAAACAATCCTTTGTGGCATATGAAAGTGGCCTTCCATTCATCTCCTTCTTTTATTTGGATATTGTTGTAGCCCCATCAGAGATTCATTTTTGTAAAGAGCTTAGCTCCTTTTAATTTATCGATGAGTTGAGAAATGAGTGGTAAGGGATAGTTGTTTTTAACTGTTCCCTCATTTAGATATTGGTAATGTTACGAATCAGTTCATTTTCACTGAAGGCGACCCTAAGACAGATGTCTAGGACCTACTCTTCAATACCGGAGGATGCGACTTAAGGTGAGGAGCACTCGTTAGGGGAATCCCAACAAGGACAAAACTGGTTTGTCCGGTTGGATGTTATTCATATATATACTACTACACGCTGCGCACAGACCAAGCTGTGTCAGGTACTATCTACGATAAGGGTTACTATACCAGGGTATATTAGTCTCACGATCGTGTGAATGGAACTAGAAGACGACGGAGATTAAGTACTCATGTAGATAAGAGATAAGGGCCTAGACCGGTCACATGATCTAGTCATGTGATGTGTCATGTGATCTAGTCACGTGCTTATGCTAGGTGAAAATGAACGGATTTGTAACATTCACCTAGCTTTGGCACGTGATCAAGTCACCTGACACATCACATGACCAGATCATGTGACCAGTCTAGGCCCTTATCTCTTATCTTCATGTGTAGTTAATCTCTGTTGTCTTCTCTTCTTTTTCATACAATCATGAGAGTCATTAATCCATGTATAGTAATCCTTATTGTAGATAGTACCTGACACAGCATGGTCTGTGTGCAGCATGTAGTAGTATAAATATGAATGACATCCAACCAGACAAACCAGTTTTGTCCTTGTTGGGATTCCCCTAACAAGTGCTCCCTTAATCCTTGTTGCGTCCTATCAACTTGAAGAGTAGGTCCTAGACTTTCAGTCTTAGGGTTGCCTTCAGGTAATCCATAACCATTCACTTCTTTCCTTCCTTCTTTGGAATGAAGAATACTGGTGAAGTTTGCAGGGACTTTGATGGTCAGATATACCCTTTCAATAGTTGATGGTCTAGAAATGCCTGCACTTTGGCTTGCTCATCCAGGCTCATGGGAATCACTCTTCTTTTTTTGGGTTTGAAATCCAGTTTCAGATCTATTGTGTGATCCCAAGGTTTCCTCTCCAGCATTCACTCACTCACCTTCTTTGAGAAGACATCTAAGTAGTCGTGATACTCCCTAGGGACTAGATTGAAAGGTTCCTCAAATACAGGGTTTTGTATGGTATTTAACTGCACTTTCCTGCATGTATGCCCATACTCATTTTCCCATCTTTCTGCTTGTGTCCTATAGGTTGCATTTGACTCATGACAGGAGGTTGGGCAACTTGTCATGGCTATGTGTTCAGTTTCCCAATTGATGCGAGGATTGTGGTGTCGCAACCAAGTATTTCCTATGATCATTTGGTTCCTGCCCAAATTGGTGACTTCCACTGTTATTTTCTTCCGGTGTCCTTCAAAGTCCAAGACCAGTACTACTTGGTGGATAACTCCACTTGCTTGATTTAATATGTTATTGGTATTATACACAGGGATGAGTCGTTTGAATGATTTCATGGGGATTCAGTTATTCATCGCCCATTCCCGATTGATGAATGTTCCTCTGGCTCCACCATCTAACAAGACATTTACAGTAATTTTTTGGTATTTTTGTATTATTTTAATTTTTATGGTGAGTTCACCCTCCAGGTTAATAACCCGGATGGTTTTAGGAGTTGAGCTCTCCTGAAACTTTTTTTGGATGGTTTTCATATTATAGGTAACCAGAGGAAGGGGAGAAGGTTCCTGTATATTACATTCAAGCGGTTTGAAGCCTTGATCTAATAAATCCTGATAGGGTTCTATAAATTTTTTTTCTTTATTACTACCAGAATTAAACACTACTATTGTGGAGCTGCACTTATTTTGAGACACTGGTATACTAGACTCAGAGAGGCTACCCCATCGTGAGTCTAGATTTTCTTCAGAAAGACTAGCAAAACTATTTCTAAAGGAGTCTTGTATTATATTGTCAATCTGGGGTGACTGAGGACTCAATCCTGTCACCCCCTCCCTTTTCCCTTCACTTCCATCTCCTTTAAGTCCCTGAAATAAGCCCTCATGGCTTCATAATCTAATCCTTGGACTGCCTTTAGCCGACGGTCAGGCTCTGCCTTTGATGACGAGGCGACTGAAGGCGACCCTAAGACAAGATGTCTAGGACCCACTCTCCAAGTTGATAGGACGAGACTAAGGTTGAGGTGCGCTCGTTAGGGGAATCCCAACAAGGACAAAACTGGTTTGTCCGGTTGGATGTCATTGCATTATATACTACTACGATCTGCGCACAGACCAAGCTGTGTCAGGTACTATCTACGATAAGGGTTACTATATATAGTTACATTGGTCTCACGATCGTGTGAATTGAAGTAGAAGACAACGGAGATTAAGTACACATGAAGATAAGAGATAAGGGTCTAGACCGGTCACATGATCTGGTCATGTGATGTGTCATGTGATCCAGTCACATGCAAGAGCTAGGTGAAAATGAACGGATTTGTAACATTACCCCCTCACTAGGGGTGAGATCCCAGATCATCCATGCGACGTAGATCCGGAAGTGAAATTTTCATATGGGCGAAAAAGCCCCCCAAAGTCAGCCAAGGACAGGCCCTTTATCTTCCGCGGCGCTGCCGGGTTTCGTTGGTGAAATAACTTAACAGCGTCCAGGGCATTTTTGAGACCCGAGGCGGGCTCCCAAGTTTGATTATCTTCCCCATAGCCTTTCCAATGCACTAAATATTGAAAGCCC
>JBBPKR010000338.1:0-11799 GCA_038089375.1 Pseudoaustroboletus valens | reverse complement strand
AAGATAAAGAGATAGCAACTCATGTTGAATGAGTCACACTAGATAAGAAGATAAGAAGATAAGAAGCGAGATGAGATGGAATGGTTAACCCTTATCGAGCAAGAGAGGGTAACCAGGGACGATCAAGAGTTAAGGAATAATGAAAGGAAACAAAAGAAACAATGTCCAATGAAGACAACGGTAGATTGAGGGCGTTCTCCACGGCAACTGTAACAGACATTGGTATCAGATTATATCCCACTGATCCAACGATACGCTGAAGCCCTGGAAAGTTTTGAAACTCATGATTGGGATCTGCCCACCAAAAGGGTCCTGTATCGCGACTCTAACGCCATGGATGTCAATGCCATCTCTTGACCTGCACCAAAGGGATGCTTCAACTGTGGAACTGATGGCCACATGGCTCGCAAATGTCCAAAACCATCCATGTGGTGTTCAGATTGTGGGTGGTCTAGAGAAGGGCACAAGGCAAGGTGTCGAAAGAACGTTAACATTGTGGGAAAGGAAGCAGAGAATGCTGCTATAACAAATAGTTTCGGGGTGGTCGCCTCGTCATCAATGGCAGAGCCTGACCGTCGGCTGAGGGCGGTCCAAGGGATGGACTACGAAGCCATAAGGGCTTACTTCCGTGATCTAGAAGAAACGGAAGTGAAGGGAAAAGGGGGGGGTAACGAGATTGAGCCCTCAATTACCCCAGATAGACAATGTATTACAAGAATCATTTAGAAATAGTTTTGCTAGTTTATCTGAAGAAAATCTAGACTCGCGTAGGGGTAGTTTCCCCAAATCTAGCGTACCAGTGTCTCAAAAAGAGCAAAGCTCCATGATAGGAGTATTTAATTCTGGTAAAAATGAAAATGAAAAATTTGTAGAACCATATCAAGATCTGATTAATCAAGGATTCAAGGCCTTGAAATATACTATACAAGAACTGTCTCCATTATCTACTGTTATATATAATATGAAAACCATTTAAAAAGAGTTTAGGGAGAGCTTGACTCCCAAGGACCTTAGGGTTATCAACCTAGAAGGCAAACTCACCATAAAAATCAAAATCATACAAAAATACGAAAAGATCTCGGTAAATGCTCTGCTAGATAGCAGGGCTGGAGGAATATTCATTGATCGGGATTGGACGATGAACAACTGAATTCCCATGGAACCTTTGGAAAGACTCATCCCTGTGTATAACGCTGATAACATGTCAAACCAGGCTGGAGGGGTAACCCATCAAGCCATGCTCGTAATGGACTTCAAAGGACACCAAGAAAAGTTAATGGTGGAAGTTACCAACTTGGGCAGGAATCAAATGATCATCGGAAACACATGGTTGCACCACCACAATCCACGCATCAATTGGGAAACTGGGCACATCGCCATGACAAGATGCCCACTTTCATCTCATGAACTCAATGGGGCACACCGAATGCAAGCCAAAAGATGGGAAAGTGAGTATGGGCACACAAGGGGGCAATCTAGCCTCAATAGTATTTACAACCCTGTATTCGAAGAACCATTTAATTTAGTCCCTCGGGAGTATCATAATTACCTAGACATCTTCTCGAAGAAGGCCAGTGAACGAATGCTGGAATGAAAACCCTGGAATCACACCATAGATCTGAAACGAGATTTCAAACCCAAAAAGAGGTGAGTAATTCCAATGAGCCCAGATGAGCAGGCCGAGGTGCAAGCTTTTCTTGATGATCAGCTAGCCAAAGGGTATATCTGACCCTTCATATCTCCACAGATGTCTCCTGTCTTCTTCATACCAAAGAAAGAAGGAAAGAAGTGGATGGTAATGGACTACCGATATTTAAATGAGGGAACTGTCAAGAACAATTACCTGCTACCACTCATTTTGCAGTTGATTGATAAATTAAAAGGAGCAAAGTTCTTTATGAAAATGGATCTCCGATGGGGGTACAACAATGTACAGATCAAAAAGGGAGACAAATGGAAAGCCATGTTTGTTTGTCATAAGGGGGCTTTTGAACCAACAGTCATGTTCTTTGGACAATGTAACTCGCTGGCCACCTTTCAACAAATGATGAATGAGATTTTCAGTGATATGGAAGACGTAGTAATAGTATACATTGACAACCTCCTGGTCTTTACCAACAACTCCAATAGGGAAGAAAAAGTTTGAGAAGTGCTAGCATGACTCAGGAAACACGACTTATTTGTGAAGCCAGAAAAATGTGCCTTCTTCAAAGAAAAAGTGGAAATGCTAGGCATGGATGTATCCACCGAAGGCGTGGTCATAAGTGAGTCCAAGCTCAATGGGATAGTGGGATGGGCAGCCCCCACCAATGTAAAAGGAGTTAGAAGCTTCTTGGGGCTGGCTAATTTCTACCAGAGATTCATCAATGGATATTCTCAGGTAGCGTGACCCCTACATGACCTAACAAAGAAGAATCAACCTTGGATCTGGGGAAAAGATCAACAAACCACGTTTGATATGCTTAAAAAACACTTTACCTCCACACTGGTGCTAGCTTATCCTGATGACACCACATCATATTGAGTAGAGTATGATGCCTCAGATTTTACAGTAGGAGCTGTGCTCTCAACACCCATAGAAGACAAATGGCACCCCATGTGTTGGATTCATACTTAGCGTTACCTAGTTGATTACGTAATGTGTCAAGCGGACTCATTATCGCTCAACGGACTTAGACCTATTTCAGTTGGTTGCCATACAACCTACTGAGGTAAGACATCATTTACTTACTTCTTTGATACACTACTTATACACCTGTAGGGATATATTTCCTACAGGTGAATACAATATAGTTGGTTGCCATACAACCTACTGAGGTATATATTTCCTACACTGTGGCCTATATGTCACATGCAATGTCGCCTGAAGAACGGAATTATCTCATCGCAGATAAAGAGATGCTAGCCATTATCTTGGCTCTGGAGCAATGGCACCATCACCTAGAAGGTGCTCACTTCCCTTTCGAAATTTGGACAGATCATAAGAACCTCCAATACTTTATAACCTCCCAAAACTTGAGTTGGTGACAGGTCTGATGGGCCCAGTATCTGTCCCGATCTGATTATCGATTAATCAACGAACCTGGTACCTCCATGGGAAAAGCTGATGCCCTATCTCATAGGGAGGACCATACCATGGGAATCGAAAACGACAACCACAACATCATGTTCATTCTGCCAGAAAACGTAATTGCTCAGATCAGAACCAAAAAGAACCTATTTGAACAAATCCTAAAACAGCATGCAAACCTATGAAACCCCAATGGAAGGGTGGATAAACTTGGTACCTGGATGTACGATAAAAAGATATGGGTACCTGTAAACCTGCAACAAGAGGTTATCACTCGTTACCATGACCATCCACTAGCCGGGCATAAAGGAGTTGAGAAGACTGTTGAATACTCTAGTAGTAGTCACTAAAGTAAAGGTATACTACGAAGGTTTGAAATAGTCCGTGATTATGTAATACAGTGGCTATGGTACCACACACCGATTGATTTCCAACAAAGACCACCGAACTCTTTACTAGATACTATAAATGGCCAGGCCATCTTCAAAACATTAGAGAATATTGCAAAAGGTGTGAAAGGTGTGCATGTATGAAGTCCACCAATTATGCACCCGCAGGACTGCTAGTGTTATGATCTACCATGATATGTAATGTGTGACACAACCAGTAGTGTCAAGTGATGTACCAAGGGGTTACAGCGCCAAGTGGTACCCTTCTCTCACTGAAGTGAGTGACAGCTAGATACACTAGCAGCCGTGGCAGGAAGTCTTTGAGACTCCCTTCAATGCAGGTGACACAGGACGGGGTCCTGGAAGCAGACCTGGAGAGGTTCAGCTCTCACTAACAAAGGTGCCCTACCTAGGAATAGGAGTGGTCCTCAATGATGAGGATGGCAATGACATTGAGGAAGTCTAAGACCCAGCTTAGACTAGAGGATGAGGTAGAAAGAATCAACCAACAGACTTGAAACTATGTGGTATTGTGTAGATCAAGGTTAGAGATACAAGTACAAGAGAGAGGAGTTTAAATAGGGTATTATAACAAGTTCAAGCGGAGCTTGAACTAGTGTAGGGCAGGCACTACGAGTCATAACTAGTCAGGGATATAGATAGAACTATGAGGCTATGCGCAAGAGAGCATAGCCGAGGAGGGCAGTGTCTGTGACAAGAAACAAGTCATAAATAAGTAGCACTGCCTAGAAGGCAGTGGTCAGCACAGGAGATGGAGAGAAATGGAAGTAGAGATCCCACTCCGCTGGGGAGCAGTCCTATGAGAGCGCAGCATTCCAGTCGTCTTCATTAATGATGGGGGAAAAAGGGAGGGGGTATCTTTGACTGTAACATTACCTCCGTCGCAAGGTTGATGCCCAGCATCAATCCAAATCGGCTCCCCAGCTTCCTTCGGCCCAGGCTCCCCATCCATAGTTGGTTGCCGCTGTAATGTTGGGACAGGGGGAAGGGGGAATATGGGAAGGGGTGCCACATTGCTCACAAGAGGTGGGACACCAGGTACAGTCCCGCTGGGTATGTCCAGGGGTGTGTGCCTCACAGTAGGGACAAATGTAACATGGGCAGTTGATGCAGAAGTGCCCATATTGGTTACAGACATAGTACCAATGGCGGGTGGCGCGGGGTGAAGTGACATCCCTGGAATTGGAGGGATAGGGAGTGGGAGGCGCCGCCACGGGTCTGGGGTCAACAAAGGATTCAATAACTGGGGAGAAAATGTGATGGAGGAGGGGGCGGCTGAGTTGTGCGAGGACGAGATCAAATCCTGCATCGAAGAGGGCATCAAGGAAGGAGAGCCAGAGCTCAGCGATGACATTGGTGATGAGGGGAAGGGTATTGGTGGAGTCGGGGACAAAGGGGTTGGAATATTCTGTGACAAAGGCACTTGGTGACTGCCAGGTGGCCCAGGAGAAAAGGGATCGAAGGCCTGTGAGCTGAAGGTAGCTGCAGACCAAGGAGGTGATGATTGGGTCCAAAGTAAACTCTGGCGTGGTGCATAATGCAACCAAGGTTTCTCTGTCCTCAACAAGCGAGGCATAGAGGATGCGTCGGGAAGAGAGGGTGAGGGAGGCAAGGGCAGCATGGATGGAGGGATAAGAGTGAGGGATGATGGTCATAGGAGAACAAGAGTGGTTTGAGCTCCACTACAATTTGTTCACCTTTTTATATGCCAGCAGGATTGTCTTGGTATTAGTAAGGTGGTGTTCAGGTTCCCACATTCATTCTGAAGCCGGATAACTGGTCCAGTGCATGAGGTATTGCCTCTGAGATGGAGATCCATGGTGATTGATAATGGATTCCACAGTAAATTCTTCTTCCAATCTGATAAGTTCAGGAGGTGGTCAGGGGAAGTTGGGTCCATGTTCCGGGGTCTTGTTATAGGAGGAGAGCAGGGAAGCATGGAAGATGTTATGGATCTTACAGAGGACACTGCTTGAGTGATCTCTAATGGTCCAACACGTTTCAGGGATAATTTGCAGTTGGGAACTTGGAGTTTTAAGTTCTTGGCGTCAAGCCAGACCTTATCTCCGACATTCCATGGTTTAAACCGGGAGAAGACTTGCTCTTTCATTTTAAGTTGAGCAAGTTGGTGAGAGGCTTCTGCTTCTTTTCGAGCAGTTTTGAGAAGAGAGAGGCATTGTTCTAGGGTGGGGATGTAGGTTTTCCCGAGAGAAGAATAAGAACGAGGTTCAAATCCATAGAGGAGGGAGAACAGGGATTTATTGGTAGAGGAGTGGATAGCGGAGTTATGGGAAAACTCAGCCCAAGGGAGTAGGTCGAGCCATTTCATAGGCTGACCTTGACAGAAGATGCAGAGGTAGGTTTCTAACTCCTGGTTGTAATGTTTGGTTTGTCCATCAGATTGGAGATGGTAGGCTATAGAGAGGGCCAAATCGTATCCAGCGAGTTTGACAAGTTCTCTAGCGAATGCAGAGGCGAATTGTGGGCCACGATCAGAGATGAGTTTGTTGTGGAGGCTGAAGCATTTGAAGACATGGTGGAAGAAAAGGTTGGCAATGCCAGTAGCATCAATGGTTTTAGAGCAAGGGGCAAGAATTACCCCCTTACTAAGGCCATGGTCGACCACAACCATAATAGAATCAAGGCCATGGATCGGGGGAAGGTCGGTGATGAGATTTACTGAAAGGTGGGCAAATGGGCAGGAGGTATGGACTGCCAACAGGACGGAAGGGGGAACAGTGGGGTGGGTTTGCACCTTATTAGCCTGGCAAACTGCACATCCAGTGACATATTTCCGGACAAAGGTAGTCATATCAGACCACCAGTAGTCCTTGAAAAGGAGGGCAAGGGTGCGAAGGTGTCCACTGTGACCACCAGAGGGGGATCCGTGAGCATCCTCGACTAGGCAAGGACGAGCGGGATCCGGGACATATAAACGGGAGTGGAAATAGAATTGGCCATCTGAGTAAGACCAGTCCGAAGGGGACAAGCGGAGAGGAAGGGAAGGAGACTCCGAGTGGAGTTCCTTTAGATAGGTGAGGATGAGAGGGTCAGATGGGGAGGACTCCTTAATTTGTTCCACAAGAGAGAGGTCAATGGCATCGACGTGATGCGTGAAAGTGTCATCGGGCAGTAGTTGGACATCTGCGTTGTCCGAGAAGATATCCATGGAATTCTTCCAGGATAGGGTATCCACAGGACCCATTTGGGTTCCAGGGACAGCTTGATAGGAGAGGTCGAAGTCCTGGAGGAAGAGAAGCCAGCACACCTGGTGCCGGGAGAGTTTTCAGGGGTCCTTGAAGTAGGTAAGGTTCTTGTGATCTGTAAGAACCATGACAGGGTGGGTGGAACCCATCAGATATTGCTGCCATTCTTCAAGACCGTGGATGACAGTGAGGAGTTCACGGTCATATATATCATAGTTTCTCTCTGCCGGGGAGAAGGAATGGGAGAGGTATCCACACGGGTGGAGATCACCATTAGAGTCAGGTTGCATCAACACTCCACTGGAGGCTGTCAAAGAAGCGTCTGTCATGAGAGTGAAAGGTTTGGAGGTGTCCGGGAAAGCCAACACTGGCTTGGACAGGAATGCCCAATGGAGCGACGCTACAGCAGAGTTACAGGCTGAGGACCAGGCAAAGGAAACACTCTTCTTTGTGAGGTCGATAAGAGGTCGAGCGATATCTGAGAATGAGGGGATAAAGCGACGGTAGAAATTGCAGAAGCCGAGGAATGAACAAACTTCTTTAATGGAGGAGAATGGAGTGGACCATTCCGCGATGGCTTTGAGTTTGGTCGGATCCATTTGAACTCCTTTGCCACTAACCACCATACCAAGGTATTTCACCTCCTTGGCCAAGAAGGTACACTTCTCTAGCTTGAGGTACATGGAGAGTTCACAGATGCGCTGAAGGACTTTGCGCACATGCTCATTGTGGAGGGAGGGGTCAGTGATGGAGTGGATGAGGAGGTTGTCCATATAAATGATCAACCATCCTTCGGCGATGTAATCACCAAAGTGATCATTCATAAAGCATTGAAAGATTGCCGGCGAATTACACATGCTGAAGAATATGACATTAGGCTCAAAGAGGCTGAGAGGAGTGATGAAGGCTGCCTTCCAGCAGTCCTCCTTTTTGATCAAGATGTTATTGTAGCCCCAATGTACATCGAACTTGGTGAAAAGGGAAGAACCCTTAAGTTTGTTGATAAGGTCAGAGATGAGGAGAAGGGGGTACACATTCTTGATTGTGTGGAAGTTGAGGTAACAATAGTCCTGACAAGGACAAAGTTTCTTCCCGTCCTTTTTCTGAACAAAAAAGAAGGGAGAAGCTTGAGGGGATTTGGAAGGGGAAATCTTCCCAGATTTCAGGTTTTCATCAACAAACTCCTGGCAGGCCTTGAGTTTGGCCAGATTGAGGGGATAGTTCTTTGCTCTTTTCAGGATAAAAGAGTCTGAGAGTTTGATCGTATGATCATATGGTCAGGATGGGGGCAGTTTGGTAGTGCCTTCTTCAGAAAACATGTCGGAGAAGAAGGAGTAGGCATCAGGGAGGGTGACCGCCTCTGAGCCAGCCTGTTGGGCAATAGTGGTGGACAATGTAGTCCGGGTGAGTTCCACGAATGGTAGAGAACCTGGAGTGTTCAGCATAGAACGTCCAAGGAGACCTTTACAATTCAGAGGTGTCGAGTAGCGTAGGTATTTGTTGTAAAGGCTCCAAGAGATGTCGGCTTCCTCTCCTTTACCAAGGAAGTTGGCAAGGTAGCATTGGTGGTAAGACCAGGGATGGTCATCCCGAGTATTGTTGTAGTCTTCTGGGGAAAGCTCCACTTTCCCATCCCGCCATGAGATCTTTGGGTTCATTGATCTCAGCCATGGGAGGCCTAGAAGGAGGTCATCCTTGTCTTGTTCTAGGACAAGGAACATTCATTGTTTCATGATGCTGCCATAGTCAATGACTAGTCGAGCTTTGTGGGTGATGTTGCCAGCTTTGTTGAGAGTACTGTCAATGTTCTGGGCTTTAATGGGTGTTGACCACGACATCCTTAGGGGGTGAAGGTGGAGTGGTAGCTTGTACCATCCGTACTTGGACCATTGAGGTTGAAGTCCACTTCCTAATGCTGGGAGTATACCCAGGGTGATGTTTGGTGGAGCACCCTTGCTTTTTACAGATGAAGCATCTCCTTTCTTGGAATAGACAAGTCCTCTCTCTGAGTTTGAGAGTGAGGTGGTCTATGTCCATGGCATTGGGATCCCGTCGGGAGGAAGATCCTCCGTAGGAAGCTTGTGGTCCACGTCTGAGTAATCGAATTTGTTTGAGCCCTCCTTCAATCTCCGATGCTTTGGTGAACAGTTCCTTGATGGTTTCAGCAGTTTTGAGGATCCTGGAGAGAGTAAGTTGCTCCGCGATCTTGCTATCTAAACCTCTGAGAAACCATTCAGAGAGGGCATGGACGTCGGTGATCTGAGATCTGGTGGAAAGGAGGGAAAAGTTTGAGATGAACTTTTTGAATCCTTTGGGGTCATGGGTGTCCTGGTTAAGGGATCTGAGTTTGACACGGGCTTGAGAGGTCAAGTCATATGGGGAGAAGGTTGTCAAGAAAGAATCACTGATTTTCTTGAGGGTGAACTGGTCATCTGACACCTTGTCGACAACTATTTTGGTGAGCCAAGACTCAGCAAAGGCTTTTCCTCGGCCTTTGGTTATACGGTTGAGGAGTACTACTGCCTTGATAGATTCCGTCCAATGGTTATGGAGGGCGAGGTAGGCCTTCATGGCTAACAGCCATCTGGTAGTGTCCTGTGGCTCACCAGAAAACTCTTTGGGGAGGGCAGCTTTAATTTCTGTGGTCATTGTGGTGGGGATGGGGATTGGTTCGTTGATATCCTCAGGAGGTATGGGGTGTGAGGCCGTGAGGGTCCCTAAGGCGGCTAAGATGACCGAGCAGAGATGGTCTCTGCTGGGATTGTCTGCAGAGAGAGTAGAATCTTCTTCTTTGTCTAGTTCCTTTTCGTTTGCTTCTTCTTCTGGTGGTGGTAATGCAGAAGTAGTGGCACAGGGAGTTGAGTGGTTGGATGACAGGAGAGGAGAGGGATTGGGTTGAGGAGAGAACTGGAAGGGGTTTTCCCAGGGACGAGCAGAGGGGTTGGTAGGTCCTGCTCCGGAGATTCGACGAGACATGATGACAATGAAGTGTTGCTCAACTTAGAGCAATGGGGAAGGTGACAAGTGGGGTAGAAACCTAGGCATAGAGAGCACTAGGAAAAGATAACCTTGATCTTTTGTTACGTTCAACCGTGACGCGTAACGTGTGACACAACCAGTAGGGTCAAGTGATGTACCAAGGGGTTACGGCGTCAAGCGGTACCCTTCTCTCACTGAGGTGAGCGATGGCTAGAGACACTAGCAGCCATGGCAGGAAGTTTCCGAGACTCCCTTTGATGCAGGTGGTGTAGGACGGTGTCCTAGAAGCAGACCTGGAGAGGTTCAGCTCTCACTGACAGAGGTTCCCTACCTAGGGATAGGAGCAGCCCTCGACTACCAGGATGGCAATGATGTTGAGGAAGTCTAAGGCCCAGCTTAGACTAGAGGATGAGATAGAAAGAATCAATCAACAGACTTGAAACTACGTCGTATTGTGTAGATCAAGGTTAGGGATACAAATATGAGAGAGAGAGGTTTAAATAGGGTATTATAACAAGTTCAAGCGGAGCTTGAACTAGTGTAGGGCAGACACTATGAGTCATAACGAGTCAGGGATATAAATGAAACTATGAGGCTATGCGCAAGAGAGCATAGCCGAGGAGGGCAGTGTCTGTGACAAGAAACAAGTCATAAATAAGTAGCACTGCCTAGAAGGCAGTGGTTGGCACAGGAGGGTTGGAGGCAGATTGGACAAAAGGAGCGATCTAGCCGAACAATGAGTCACCCAGGGAGCAAACTGGAGTCCACTGTGAGTAACTGAGAAGTGAAAACAGTGGACTCTGAGCCTTTGTGGTATGGCTGTAAATACTGGTAAACAACTGACAGCCACAAGTGGCGACCAAGCGCCACAATTGACTATAAAGGAACAAACAAGTGTGTAGAGTGGCCACAAAGGCCTAGGAAGATGGGGAAAGATGGTATATAGGTAATCGACCATGGGGAACACAATGGTGATGGTTAGGAAGCAATTAGAGAACAGGAATAGGGTGAAATAAGTAAAATCGCACTATAGGTGCGCAATCACCACAACTAACACTCCCCCCTGATTGCGCAACTCTCACAATCAAGGGCTTCCCCCAGGAGCAGACAATCCAAGCAACTTGCAGAATCCCTGCACTTTGACCCTAGGCAATGCCTTGGTCAACAGATCAGCAGGCATGCAGTCAGTGGGCAAGAAAGTGGGTGAGATAACACCTTTATTAACAACATCTCACAGCCAGAATCACCAGAAATCAAGCTGCTTCATCCTCCCATGGTGCTCTGGATGTTTGGCAACCTGGATTGCAGACTGGTTGTCAATATACAGCAAAGAAACACCATTAACAGGGAAGCCCATCTCCTGAAGAAGCTTGCGCATCCAGACAATCTTCTTGCCAGCCTCACATGCTGCAATGTACTTAGCCTCAGTGGTTGACAAAGCAACAATGGGCTGGTGCTTGGACATCCAGGAAACAGCACCAGTGCCAATCTTGACCACATATGCACCAGTGGAGCGACCAGTGTCCTTGCAGCCACCATGACTAGCATCAGAAAAGGTGGTGAACAGCTCAGGAGTCAAGGAATCAGGAGAGTAGGTGATGACATAGTCTATGGTGCCCTTGATATTGCAAAACAGGTGCTTGACTGCATTCCAATGGACAGGACCAGGGTTACTGGTGAAGGAAGCGAGCTGGCCAATAGCATAGGCAATATCTGGGCGGATGGTGCATGAGAGGTACTGCAGAGATCCAATCGCACCTCCATAATCAACAGAGTGCATAAAAGACTGGTCTTCAGGCGTCTGGGGACACTAAGAGTGAGATAGAGAAAGACCAGGATCCATGGGGGTCGAGACTGGCTTGGAATCAGCCATGCCAAAGTGCTGAAGCATGTCAGCACAGTACTGAGGCTGGAAGAGAGTGAGGGAGCGCTTGGAGCAATCTCTATCAATCTTGATGCCCAGAATCTCAGTGGTGGGCCCAAGATCATGGATCTTGAAATGCTTGTGCAAATCCTGCAGTGTCTGCTTGATGGCATCCAGAGACTTGGATGCAAATGTCATGTCGTCCACAAAGACAGGGAGGATGATGCGGACATCACCTTTGACAAAGACATAGACAGCAGCATCAGAATA
>JBBPKR010000337.1:0-11806 GCA_038089375.1 Pseudoaustroboletus valens | reverse complement strand
GCAGTCTGCTCGCCGCTACCGTGGCCAGCAATTGGAGTGCTGATGGGGTCAACTCCATCCAGAGATCCCTCAAGGTGGGCTCGTTGAACTCCTCCAGGACCAAGTTGAAAAATGTCCTCCAGGAATTCCTGAAAACGCTGGGAGGGAAGTGATTCATTGTCGATGAAGGATTTGACAATGGGGGAGAGGAGGCAGTGAAGGAGGGGGAGGTCAAGTTGGGCGATCGAGAGATCAAACCCTGCGTTGAAGAGGGCATTGAGGAACGTGACTCTAAGTTCAGAGATGACATTGGTAATAAGGGGGAGGGTGTTGGTGGAGTTGGGGATGAAGGGATTGGAGTGCTCGGCAATAAAGACACTTGGCAAGTGCCAGGCAGCCCTGGAGAAAAGGGATTGAAGTCCCGTGAGTTGGAGATAGCTGCAGATAAGGGAGGTGATGATCAGGTCCGACGTGAATTCCAAAGTGGTGCATAGCGCAACCAAGGCTTCTCGGTCTTCGACAATCGTGGCATAGAGGACACGATGAGAGGATGGTGTGAGGGAGGCAAGTGCGGCGTGGACGGATGGGTAAGAGTGGGGGATGATGGCCATAGAGGAACAAGAGTGGTTTGAGCTCCACTACAATTTGTTCGCCTTTTTATATGCCAGCAAAATTGTCTTGGCATTAGTAAGGTGGCATTCAGGTTCCCACGTTCGTTCCGAGGCCGGATAGCCAGTCCAGTGTACAAGGTACTGCCTCCGTGAAGGAGATCCGCGGTGATTGATAATAGTTTCCACAGTAAATTCTTCTTCCGATCCGAGGAGTTCGGGGGGAGGTCGGGAGAAGTTGGGGCTGTGTTCCGGGGTTTCCTTATAGGGGGAGAGAAGGGATGCATGGAAGACATCATGGATCTTCCATTGTGGAGGAAGTTTGAGTCGGAATGCCATGGAGGACACTACTTGAGTGATCTCGAGTGGTCCGACACGTTTCGGGGAGAGTTTGCGGTTGGGAACTTGGAGTTTTAGGTTCTTGGCGTCAAGCCAGACCTTATCTCCGACGTTCCAGGGTTTGAATCGGGAGAAGACTTGCTCTTTCATTTTAAGTTGAGTGAGTTGGTGAGAGGCTTCTGCTTCTTTTCGAGCAGTTTTGAAAAGGGAGAGGCGTTGCTCAAGGGCAGGGATATAGGTTTTTCCGAGTGGAGGATAAGAACGGGGTTCAAATCCATAGAGAAGGGAGAATGGGGATTTGTTGGTAGAGGAATGGATGGTGGAGTTATGGGAAAACTCAGCCCATGGGAGTAGATCAAGCCATTTCATTGGCTGACCTTGACAGAAGATGCGGTGATAGGTTTCTAACTCCTGATTGTACCGTTTGGTTTGCCCATCAGATTGAGGGTGGTATGCTGTAGAGAGGGCCAAGTCGTATTCAGCGAGTTTGACAAGCTCCCTAGCGAAGGCAGAGGCGAATTGTGGGCCATGATCAGAGATGAGCTTGTCGTGGAGACCGAAACGTTTGAACACGTGATGGAAAAAGAGGTCGGCGATGCCAGCGGCGTCGATGGTTTTGGAGCAAGGGGTGAGAATTACCCCCTTACTGAGGCCATGGTCGACCACGACCATAATAGAATCATGGCCGCGGACCGGGGGAAGGTCGGTGATAAGATCCACAGAAAGGTGGGCGAATGGGCGGAAGGTGTGTACTGCCAAGGGGACGGAAGGGGGAATGGTAGGGTGGGTTTGTACCTTATTAGCTTGGCAAACCGTGTACCCGGCAACGTACTTCCGGACAAAGGTAGCCATACCAGGCCACCAGTAGTCCTTGGAAAGAAGGGTGAGAGTATGGAGGTGTCCCCCATGACCACCGGAAGGGGAACCGTGGGCGTCCTCGACCAGGCGAGGGCGGGCAGGGTCCAGGACATACAAGCGGGAATGGAAATAAAGCCGGCCATCTGAGTAGGTCCAGTCAGAAGGGGAAGACCGGAGAGGGAGAGAGGGAGACTCCGAGTGGAGTTTCTTCAAATAGGTAAGGACGAGGGGGTCGGATGGGGAGGATTCCTTAATCTGTTCCACGAGAGAGAGGTCGATGGAGTTGAGATGATGCGCAAAGGCATCATCGGGGAGCAACTGGACATCGGCGTTGTCGGAGGAAGTATCCACGGAATCCTTCCTGGACAAGGTGTCTGCCGGACCCATCTGGGTACTGGGGATGGCACGATAGGACAGGTCGAAGTCCTGCAGGAAGAGGAGCCAGCGCGCCTGGCGCTGGGAGAGCTTGTGGGGATCCTTGAAGTAGGTGAGGTTCTTGTGATCCATAAGAACTGTGACTGGGTGGGCGGAACCCATCAGGTATTGCCGCCATTCTTCAAGACCGTGGATGACCGCAAGAAGTTCACGATCATAGATGTCGTAGTTCCGTTCCGCCGGGGAGAAGGAACAGGAGAGGTATCCACATAGGTGGAGATCTCCGTTGGAGTCAGGTTGCATCAGCACCCCTCCAGAGGCTGTCAAGGAAGCGTCCGTCATGAGGGTGAAGGGTTTAGAAGTGTCCGGAAAAGCCAATACTGGCTTGGACAGGAAGGCCTGACGGAGTGATGCTACAGCAGTATCACAGGCTGGGGACCATGCGAAGGAAGCACTCTTCTTCATGAGGTCAATAAGGGGGCCGTGCAATATCCAAAAAGGAGGGGATGAAGCGACGGTAGAAATTGCAGAAGCCGAGGAACGACCGGACTTCTTTGACGGAGGAAAACGGGGCGGACCAGTCCGCGATGGCTTTGAGTTTGGTAGGATCCATTTTGACTCCTTTGCCACTAACGACCATACCGAGGTATTCTACTTCCTTGGCTGAGAAGGTACACTTCTCGAGTTTGAGGTACATGGAAAGTTCGTGGATGCGCTGGAGTACCTTGCGCACCCGTTCCTCATGGAGGGAAGGATCGGTGATGGAGTGGATGAGGAGGTCGTCCATATAAATGATCAACCATCCTTCTGCGAGATAATCACCGAAGTGATCATTCATGAAACGTTGGAATGTTGCCAGCGAATTACACATGCCGAAGAACATCACGTTGGGTTCAAAAAGGCCGAGAGGAGTGATGAAGGCTGCCTTCCAACGATCTTCCTTTTTAATCAAGATGTTGTTGTATCCCCAATGCACATCAAACTTGGTGAACAGGGAAGAACCTTTAAGTTTGTCGATAAGGTCGGAGATGAGGGGAAGGGGATATGTGTTCTTGATCGTGTGGGAGTTAAGGTAGCGATAGTCCTGGCATGGATGAAGTTTTTTGCCATCCTTCTTCTGGACAAAGAAGAACGGGGACACCTGCAGGGACGCCTGCAGGGACTTGAAAGGGGAAATCTTTCCAGACTTCAAGTTTTCATCAACAAACTCTTGACAGGCTTTGAGTTCGGCCAGGTTAAGAGGATAGTTTTTTGCTCTTTTCGGGATAAAAGAGTCGGAGAGTTTGATCATATGATCATATGGTTGGGATGGGGATAGTTTGGTGGTGCCTTCTTCGAAAAACACATCGGAGAAGGAGGAGTAGGCATCTGGAAGGGTGACTGCCTCCGAGCCAGCCTGCTGGGCGATAGTGGTGGACAACGTAGTCCGGGCAAGCTCTACAGACGGTGGAGATCCGGGAGCATTCAACATAGAACGTCCAAGGAGACCTTTTCGATTCAGAGGCATCGAGTAGCGTAGATATTTGTCATAAAGGTTTCAGGAAATGTCGGCTTCCTCTCCTTTGCCAAGAAAGTTGGCAAGGTAGCGTTGATGGTGAGACTGGGGATGGTCATCCTGAGTGTTGTTGTAGTTTTCTGGGGAAAGCTCCACTTTCCCGTCCTGCCATGAGATCTTAGGGTTCATAGATCTCAGCCATGGGAGGCCTAGAAGAAGGTCGTCCTTGCCCTGTCCAAGGACAAGGAATGTTCGTTGTTCCATGATGCCGCCGTAGTCAATAACTAGTTGAGCTTTGTGGGTGATGTTGCCTGCTTTGTTGAGAGTACCATCAACATTTTGGGCCTTAACGGGGCGAGGAAGAAGGGAAGTGGGAATGTGATGTTGATCGATGATGCGACGATTGATGAAGCATCCAGTAGCTCCACTATCGATCAATGCGGTGATGCCGACGTTTTGCTCGGGGTTCTTGCTGGAAATAATGGTGACTGGAAGGTGAATAGAACTAGCCTTCATTCCAGCAATAAATACAGGAGCAATCGTAACCGAGGGTCCAGACACCGGTCCTGGCCCTCCTTCTAAAAATCCTTTCTGATTTGGATAAGGTCCGAAGCATCATCTTCGAGAAGATGAATGTCCTCGACTTCGTATACCATCCTAGGATCGTCTTCATCGGCTTCCCAGATGGAGTTCCCTTCTTTGTCTTTGGCGGGGTCGAACACAGCGTCGATTGCCTTAATGAGTTGTGCCTTGTCATAACCTTTAGACTTGGCAATCATGTTGTACGGGTCAACGTTGACCACGACATCCTTAGGGGGGGGAGGTGGAGTGGTAGCCTGTACCATCCGTACTTGGACCGTTGAGATCGAAGTCCGCTTCGTATTGTTGGGGGTATACCCAGGGTGATGTTTGGTAGAACATCCCTGCTTCTTACAGATGAAGCATCTCCTTTCTCGGAATAGACAAGCTCACTCTCCAGGTTCGAGAGTGAGGCGATCTACATCCATAGCATTGGGATCTCTTCGGGAGGAGGATCCTTTGTAGGAAGTGTGGGGTCCGCGTTGGAGTAGTTGGATTCGTTTGAGTCCTCCTTCGATCTCAGATGCCTTGGTGAAGAGTTCCTCTATGGTTTTAGCAGTTTTGAGGATCCCAGAGAGCATAAGCTGCTCCGCAATCTTGCTATCTAAACCTCAGAGGAACCATTCAGAGAGGGCATGGACATTGGTGATCTGGGATCGGGTGGAGAGAAGGGAAAAGTTAGAGATGAACTTTTCGAATCCTTTGGGGTCGCGGGTATCCTGGTTCAGGGATCTGAGTTCGACACGGGCTTGGGAGGCCAAATCGTATGGGGAGAAAGTCGTCAAGAAGGAATCACTGATCTTCTTGAGGGTGAACTGGTCATCTGGCACTTTGTCAATGACTATCTTGGTGAGCCAAGACTCAGCAAAGGCTTTTCCTCGGCCTTTGGTCATACGGTTGAGGAGTACCACCACCTTGGTGGACTCCGCCCAGTGGTTATGAAGGGCAAGATAGGCCCTCATTGCTAACAGCCATCTGGTAGCATCCTGCAGCTCGCCGGAAAACTCTTTGGGGAGGGCGGCTTTGATTTCGGTAGTCATACTGGTATGGACAGGGATTGGGATGGGTTCGTTGATGGTTTCTGCAGGTGGGGGATGGGACACAGCCAGTGCTCCAAAGGCATTGGAAAGGGCAGAGGTGATGTTGTTTATACTTTCGTCGTCTAGGGGTGGGAGAGAGTCGTCTCTGATTTCTTCTTCTTCTTCACTACCACTGTCCTCCTTGTTTGCTTCTTCCTCAGGTGGTGGTAACGCTGAGATAGGGGCACAAGAGGTAGAGCGGTTGGATGGTGAAAGAGTGGAGAAAGGGGGGCGGGGAGAGGATTGAAAAGGGTTTTCCCAGGGACGAGCAGAGGGGTTGGTCGGTCCTGCTCCAGAGATTTGACAAGACGTGGTGACGATGGGTGTTGCTCAACGTAGAGCAACAGGGATGGTGATGAGGGGGTAGGAACCTAGGCATGGAGAGCACTAGGAAAAGAAAACCTTGATCTTTTGTTACGATCAACCGTGATGCGTAACACGTGACATGACCAGTAGTGTCAAGTGATGTACCAAGGGGTTACGGCGTCAAGCGGTACCCTTCTCTCACTAAAGTGAGCGACAGCTGTAGACAACAGCGGCTGTGGCAGGAAGTCTCCGAGACTCCCTTCGACGCAGGTGGCATAGGACTGAGTCCTAGAAGCAGACCTGGAGAGGTTCAGCTCTCACTGACAAAGGTTCCCTTCCTAGGGATAGGAGCGGCCCTCGACGTCGAGGACGGCAACGACGTTGAGGAAGTCTAAAACCTGGCTTAGACTAGAGGATGAGGTAGAAAGAATCAACCAACAGACTTGAAACTACGTGATATTGTGTAGATCAAGGTTAGAGATACAAATATGGGAGAGAGAGGTTTATATAGGGTATCATAACAAGTTCAAGCTCCACTTGAACTAGTGTAGGGCAGGCACTATGAGTCACATTGAGTCAGTGGATATAAATGGAACTACGAGGCTATGTGTAAGAGAGCATAGCCGAGGAGGGCAGTGTCTGTGACAAGAAACGAGTCATAAATAAGTAGCACTGCCTAGAAGGCAGTGGTCGGCACAGGAGACGGAGAGAAACAGAAGTATTGGTGCCACTCCGCCGGGGAGCAGTCTTGTGCGAGCGCGGCATTCCAGTTGTTCTCGTTAATAATGGGGGAAAAAGGGGAGGGGGTATCCTCGACCGTAACATCGTCCCTGGTCCGCCATTTTGTCCTTGGTTGTGCCACATGCCAGGCCAACAAGGTCAATACCCATCCATCTCAACCTCCCCTTCTACCCTTTCAGTCCACCTCCACTTGTCCCTTCCAACAGATCTCTCTGGATCTAATCACCTCCTTACCTGCGTCCTCTGGTTTCACAGCTGTCCTGGTCGTGGTCGACTATGGGCTTACAAAGGGGGCACTTTTTCTACCTTGCAATGATTCTATCACCGCTGAAGGAGTAGCCTCTCTCTTTTTCGAGTGAATCTTCCCTAGATTCGGGTTACATGACAAATGCATCTCTGACAGAGGACCTCAATTCACCTCTGCATTTGCCAAAGAACTCGCTCGCCTCCTGGGATATGACATCGCTCTCTCTACTGCCTATCACCCCCAAACTGATGGTGAAACTGAACGGGTAAACCAGGAGTTAGAAACATACATATCTGCGTATTTTCTGCTCTGGAAAACCCAACTCCTGGGCCTCCCTACTCCCCCTCGCAGAGTTTGTCCACAGCTCCTCTGTCCACTCGTCCACCAATCAATTCCCCTTCTTCCTGATGATGGGATATGAACCCAGGGCTTATCCACCAATCGGAAAGACCTTCCTGCCAACCCTAGAAAATCGGCTATCTCTTATTGAGGAAGGAAGGAAAGAAGCCCTGGCAGCACATAAAAGATCCCGACGGATCATGAAGGAACGCTCCTTATCTCGCTTCTCCCCATGGAAAGTCAGAGATAAGGTCTGACTTGAGAATCGGAACCTTCATCTCCGATACCTGTCCAAGAAACTAGCCCCTCGAAGGGAAGGACCCTTTGAGATAACCCAAGTAATATCCCCGGTGGCATACCACCTCCAACTCCCTTCCACATGGCACATTCACGACATGTTTCACGCATCACTCTTATCTACCTATAGGGAAACAGTGAAACATGGACTGAATTTCCTATCTCCACCCCCTGAGGAGATAGAAGGCGAAGAAGAATACGAAGTAGAGCAAATCCTCTCATACCGTGGACCTCGAGGAAAGAGGCAGTACCTGGTGTCCTGGAAAGGCTGGCCTTTGTTGGAAAATACCTGGGAACCCGAGTCAAATCTTTCCCACTCCGATGAGCTCCTCCTCACTTATAAGGCCAGCCATCCCTCCGCCTTCTCCATCTGAACTCCCACCACCATGGCATATAACTTCCTCTCTTCTGCCTCTCGCTCAGCCGCTACCTCTCGCCCCTCCTCCTCCTCTGTCCACGAGGACAACCCATCTGGGTCCATTGATATGACTGACCCTGGCATGACCCGGGTGTATGACACCAACTCCGATTACGACCTCTCCATGGGTCGTACTCATCCCAACGCCCCCATCGTTCCATCTCTCCTCCCTGACGAAATTCGGAACGAAATACTCTCCACAGCCCTTGAGTCCCCTCCTATAGTATATACCATCACTGAAAGAATCGGTTTAAATAGAGATCCTGCAGCTTGTAATCTGCTTCTTGTCTACTTTTCTTTTGTTTGCCTTCGATTATTCTTCTCCCAGATCCCCATCTCCGACCTCACATCCGACCCCACTCTTTTTGGGGCTATGCAAGTTTGTTTCTCCACCCTTCTCCGACACATTCTCTCCGCCCTCATGGAAGCCCAGCTTAACGATGCTATAGCTTCTGTTCACCCCAGGGACCTATTCTCCGCCTTCAGTGGCTGGTGGCACTCCCTCACTCGACAAGGGCAAGATGACTACACAGAAGAAGCGATGGCATTTCAGAGTCAGTTTCGAGCCAGCCCCTACTCCTTTCAGAAGCAACGAGCGTGAGTTCAGAGGAACAACCTGGCTAGACTCCCACCACACCTTCCTCACCCCTCGAGACGCATCACTCCACCCATCTTGCTCGCCTCTACCACCACCCACTCTAGGACATGTCGTCCTTCACACCCAGTCCCTCCTTCGTCGTCTTCGTCTGGCTCCTCCTCCCCAAATCGTCGTCGCTGTTCACAACCCAGCAACCCTGCGGTCTCCCATCGCCGTTCCTCTCTCTCTGTTCAGACCCCCAGCTCCCCTTATCCAGTCCTCCGTTCAGGCCCTCACTTCGACCCTGTCACTCTCCCAGTCCCTACTCCTGCTCCGCCAGCTGAGGAGGGGAGTACTCCTCCACCTCCATATGTGTCTGCTGAGAACCATGATGACTCTTGTTCCTTCTGTGGAGAGAACCATCACCTTCTTGAGCACTGCCCCCATCATCGCTGCGAACATTGCGGAAGGGCCAGAGTTACTGTGGCAGAGTGCGCCTGTTCACACAGATGTCGATACTGCGGACGACTGGGTCACTACTCGACGGACTGCCCACAGGATAGAGAACCATTCGACATGGTGGAAGGTGAGGTGGACCTCGAAGCTGTTGGGGGGAGTTCCGGGTGAGGTGCACTATAAGTTATTGCTGGACACAGAGTCTCCAGCCTACGATAAGGGTAATGTTACAGTTGTCCTGGAGAGTGCGCTTAACCTGCTAGTGTCGTCTTTGGACATCATCTCTTTTGTTTCTTTTTACTATTCCCTAACTCTTGACCGCCCTTGGCTACCATCTTTCACTGGTTAGGAAATGCATGACTCATTCAACATGAGTCACTATCTTCTTATCTTCTTATCTTCTTATCTTCTTATCTCTCCGTCTCAATATGTCTTCCTCTTTTTCACTACTGTTACACAGCATGGTCTGTGCATGATAGGTAGATCCTTATATACCAGTAACAGTATGATGGTGTCCTTTAGCTAGTTCTACGCAATCAAGCGTTGTTCTAGTCCTCCGAGAGCTCCAGCTGTGTGTCTGGATATCGAGACCCTTCTCCCTTGTCTTTGAACTCCAAGGAGCGGACTCTTCGTGAGCGATACCTCCTTGGTCTAAGACTCAGAACACCGCTTCGCATAACAGCATCTAGCCGTAAGTGAGCTACAGCTGCATGGTGACTAAGCTTTCCCCTGGACGGATTGCGTGTGCCATCGGTAGTGTTGCCACAACTTCAACTTGAAGCTGACTCCAGCCAAGACCAGGTGCCTGGTTTAGCCGAACTGAACTGAGCTTACTAGCATCACGTCACCCAGCTAACTTCACTCAGCTAGTCGCGACTTCCCACTTTGGGCCGGCTAACCGGTTGCCATAAGCTATAGACTGCTGTAACCTGGGAGTCAGCCTGGAGGCGACACCGTAACCTGTTGCGCCAGTGTAATTCACACCACTGCTACTCGGTGCTAGAATCTAAATAGTGTATGGTACCAGTAAGTACTACCTAATAGATACTACCCATAGTATCATCGCATCGTTTGTTGCAGACCGTAGTCGTCGTGTCATACAGTCATAGACTCGTACACCATCACTTCATTCCTCCTTGTTAATAGTACCACTGCATTATTGTGTCGTGGGCCTTGTGGCACTGTGATGTTGCATTGAATTCAAGCTGTTGTCATCGCATCATCAATGTGTCATTGCACTGAGTTGTTGTGCTAGGAAGGAAGGGTGAGGACAAAGACGAAGATGAGCATGAGGTGTACTCACCACAACTCAGTTTGTTGCACCATCCTTGTCCTCATTATCCTCGCATCGATGTCACATCGTGGCATGCCCTTACATTAGTTGATGTGTCATGTCATGGTGCCACATTGCATTGTTGGCATTCTTGTGATCTTCATGTCCAAGTCATTGTTGCATCATTGCTGTGTCGTCAGTCGACATCACATTGGCACCATATTGTCAAGTTGTCATCCAGCCAACACTAAGTGAAGAGTGAGGATGGTGCGGACGAGGATGAGACATACTCACCACGATCCATCATCATCATGCTGAGTTGTTGTCTGTTACGGTCGAGGATATCCCCTCCCCTTTTTTCCCCGTCATTGACGAGGATGACTGGAACACCGCGCTCGCACAAGACTGCTCCCCGGCGGAGTGGCATCAATACTTCCGTTTCTCACCTTCTCCTGTGTCCTCTCCTGCGCCGACCACTGCCTTCTAAGCAGTGCTACTTATTTATGACTCGTTTCTTGTCACAGACACTGCCCTCCTCGGCTATGCTCTCTCACGCATAGCCTCGTAGTTCCTTTTATATCCACTGACTCAGTATGACTCGTTATGACTCGTGTTGACTCATGGTACCGGCCCTAAACTAGTTCAAGCTCCGCTTGAACTCGTTACGATACCCTATATAAACCTTCCTCTCCTGTACTTCCATCTTTAACCTTGATCTACACAATACCACGTAGTTTCAAGTCTGTTGGTTGATTCTTTCTACATCATCCTCAAGTCTAAGCCAGGCCTTAGACTCCTCAACGTCGTTGCCGTCTTCGTCGTCGAAGGCCGCTCCTATCCCTAGGTAGGGAACCTCTGTCAGTGAGAGCTGAACCTCTCCAGATCTGCTTCTTGGACTTCGTCCTATGCCACCTGCATCGAAGGGAGTCTCGGAGACTTCCTGCCATGGCTGCTGTCGTCTACAGCCATCGCTCACATCAATGAGAGAAGGGTACTGCTTGACACCATAACCCCTTGGTACATCACTTGACACTACTGGTTGTGTCACACGTTACGCGTCACGGTCACACGTAACATTGTCGGCGTTGTGGTGCCATCATTTGTCGTCATTGCGTCATGGCATGCTGTAGCATCTGTCATTGCACCATGCATGTCGCGTTGTTGTCGTCATTGTCGTTGTCATCATGGTGCCAGCATGCTGCATCATTCGTTGTCATTAGATGGCGGCGCACCATCACATTGGGTTGTTGCGCAAGGGAGAAGGGTGTGGATTGTGAGCACGAGAGCGAGGCATACTCACTGTTGTCATTGTGTCATCGCACTGAGTCATCACATCGTCAATGTATTTGTCGACGTGTTGATGTGTCATCGTACTGAGTTGTGGCAAGAGTGAACAAGGGTTAGGAATCTGACGATGGTGAGGACGTCGTAGGCATACTCACTGTCCCCGTCATTGTTGCTATTGTTGAATACTCTAGTAGTAGTCACTAAAGTAAAGGTATACTACGAAGGTTCGAAATAGTCCGTGATTATGTAATATGGTGGCTATGGTACCGCACACCGCTTGATTTCCAACACTCCCCCTCAAGCGGAAGTAGGGTAACTAGTGTAGAATGATAAGAATAATAATCAAAAGGAATGTAAAATACCTGTAGAAGGTTTCCTGTTGGATGAGTGACGGTCTTGTAGCATCTATGCGCAGGTGTGTAGTCTGTTGTCCATCCGTTGCGCTATGTCCGCATGATTACCCAATTTGGAGGGTCGTGCCTCAACGCTCTTGACTGATTAGCCTGCCGGTTTGAGTCGTCCTCGTCGGCGTGGTGGGTTCGGGTGGCTGGCA
>JBBPKR010000335.1:0-11820 GCA_038089375.1 Pseudoaustroboletus valens | reverse complement strand
CTTCGCAAAGTGAACTCGTTTGCAGGATGGTCAATCCTTGCACACAGCAGTTGAAGTCGCAGTTGCTTTCTGCGCCGTTGACACAATGGTATGTCCAACCACCTTAACCCTGGTGTCCGGGTTTGCACAAGTGCAAGAAGTGACACTTGAGGGTGATACGGGGAAAACAAAAAAAGGATGGATAGAGTAAGTGAAACGGGAGTTGCGACGTAACCCGGTTGCGGGGAGAGTAGGTAGTAGAGTAGCTAGTTTTGTCCTTTGAAGGCGACCCTAAGACAGATGTCTAGGACCTACTCTTCAATACCTGGAGGACGCGGCTTAAGATGAGGAGCACTCGTTAGGGGAATCCCAACAAGGACAAAACTGGTTTGTCCGGTTGGATGTTATTGCATTATATACTACTACAAGTTACGCACAGACCAAGCTGTGTCAGGTACTATCTACGATAAGGATTACTATACTAGGATTAATGACTCTCACGATCGTGTGAAAAGAAGAGAAGACGACGGAGATTAATACCATGTGTTGGATAAGAGATAAGGGCCTAGACCGGTCACATGATCTGGTCATGTGATGTGTCATGTGATCTAGTCACGTGCCAAAGCTAGGTGAAAATGAACGGATTCGTAACACGTTGGGGATATAACAACGTCCTGATCAAACCAGAAGATCGGTGGAAAGCTGCCTTCATCACCCCTTTTGGCCTCTTTGAACCCAACGTCATGTTCTTCGGTTTTTGCAACGCTCCCCCTACCTTCCAAGCAATGATGAACGACATCTTTGGCGACTTCCTCGCTGAAGGATGGTTAATCATTTATATGGACGACTTCATGATCCACTCCGGCAACGATCTCAACCTCCACTGGGAAAGAGTATGGAAGGTTTTACAACGCGCCCGAGAACATGATCTCCACTTCAAGTTAGAAAAATGTGTTTTCGCCTCCAGCGAAGTGGAATTCCTTGGACTGGTCATTCAACCTGGGCAACTACATATGGACCCTGCCAAACTCACCGCTATTCAGGACTGGGAACCCCCCAAGTCTCTGAAGGGAGTTCGATCTTTCATTGGTTTCTGTAACTTCTACCGAAAATTCATCGCTAATTTCTCGGCAGTTGCTCAGCCACTGATCAACCTCACCAAGAAAGAAGTCCCCTGGCAATGGTCCACTGAATGTCAAACGTCCTTTGACCTACTGAAATGCTCCTTCCTCTCCAAACCACTCCTCCATATGCCCGATGTGGAAAAACCATTCTTTGTTATGACGGACGCCTTCCTCATCGCTTCTGGCGCGGTGCTGATGCAACAGAATGGCAATGGAGACCTTCAACCTTGTGCCTACCTGTCCAAGACCTTTTCCCCTGCCGAACGAAACTACGACGTTTATGACAGGGAACTTCTAGCAGTCATTCACGCCTTGGAAGAATGGCGACACTATCTTCAGGGAACCAGTCTCCCTGTCACCATGCTCACCAACCACAAGAACTTGACCTACTTCCGCCAACCTCAGCGACTCTCCAGACGGCATGCTCGATGGCAGTTCTTCCTGATGGACTTCAACCTCGTTTTCCACCATCTCCCTGGCACCCAGATGGCTCCAGCTGATGCCTTATCCCACAAATATGACGTCGACACCACCTCGGACAATGTGGATGTTACCCTACTTCCTGATCACCTCTTCGTCCGGTCTTTGGATACTGCCATCGCAGCGAAGATCACTGACCTCACTTCCTCGGATTCTCTCGCATCTTCGGCCCTCTCTCGCCTGGCTGAAGGGTCCTCCCTCCTTCCTAGAGCATCAGCGTTGGACTGGTCAACGGAACACGGCCTCTTGTATTACAAGGGTCGCCTCTACGTTCCGGAACCGCTTCGCTTGGATGTCATTTGTCTTTGTCATGACTCCCCCGCTGCTGGACACCCTGGTGTCCTTTGCACCCAGAACCTGGTCGCTCGGGATTACTGGTGGCCTGGCCTCTCCTCCCTAGTTCGACGCTTCGTCCTTGGTTGTGCCACTTGCCAGGCCAACAAGGTTAACACCCACCCGTCTCAACCCCCCCTCCTCCCGATCCAGTCCTCCTCGACTCGCCCCTTTCAACAGATCTCACTGGATCTTATCACTTCGTTGCCGGCTTCCTCTGGTTTCACTGCTGTTCTGGTCGTGGTCGACCATGGGCTTACTAAGGGGGCACTTTTTCTACCTTGCACTGATTCTATCACTGCCGAAGGGGTAGCCACCCTCTTTTTCGAATGAATCTTCCCCAGGTTCGGACTACATGACAAATGCATTTCTGACAGAGGCCCCCAGTTCGCCTCTGCATTTGCCAAGGAACTGGCTCGACTCCTTGGATATGACATCGCCCTCTCCACCGCCTATCACTCCCAGACCGACGGAGAAACTGAACGGGTAAACCAGGAGTTAGAAACATACCTACGCATCTTCTGCTCTGGAAAACCCAACTCCTGGGCCTCCCTGCTCCCCCTTGCGGAGTTCGTCCACAACTCCTCCACTCACTCGTTAACCAACCAGTCCCCCTTCTTCCTGATGATGGGATACGAACCCAGGGCTTATCCACCAATCGGAAAGACCTTCCTGCCAACCCTGGAAAACCGCTTATCTCTTATCGAGGAAGGAAGAAAAGAAGCCTTGGCAGCACACGAAAGGTCCTGACGAATCATGAAGGAACGTTCTCTATCTCGCTTCTCTCCATGGAAAATCGGAGATAAGGTCTGGCTTGAGAACCGGAATCTTCATCTCCGTTATCCATCTAGGAAATTAGCACCCAGAAGGGAAGGACCCTTCGAAATAACTCAGGTCATCTCCCCTGTGGCGTATCGTCTCCAACTTCCCCCCACCTGGCACATTCATGACGTGTTTCATGCCTCACTCTTATCCACCTATAGAGAAACGGCGGAACATGGACCGAACTTCCTATCTCCACCCCCTGAGGAGATAGAAGGCGAAGAAGAATACGAGGTGAAACAGATTCTCTCACACCGCAGACCTCGAGGCAAAAGGCAATACCTGGTGTCCTGGAAAGGATGGCCTTCGTCGGAAAACACCTGGGAACCTGAGTCAAACCTTTCCCACTCCGACGAACTCCTTTTCACTTATAAGGCCAGTCATCCCTCCGCCTTCTCCATCTAAACTCCCACCACCATGGCATACAACTTCCTCTCTTCTGCCTCTTGCTCTGCTGCTACTCACTCCTCCTCCTCCTCTGCCCTTGGGGATAACCCATCGGGCTCCATCGACATGACAGACCCAGGCATGACCCGGGTATTCGACACCAACTCTGACTATGACCTCTCTATGGGTCGTACCCATCCCAATGCCCCCATTGTCCCATCCCTCCTCCCTGACGAAATCAGGGATGAAATACTTTCCGCAACCCTTGAGTCCCCTCCTTTAGTATATACCATCACTGAAAGAATCGGTTTGAATAGAGACCCTGCTGCTTGTAACCTGCTCCTTATCTATTTCTCTTTTGTTCGTCTTCGGTTGTTCTTCTCCCAGATCCCCATCTCCGACCTCACATCAGACCCCACTCTCTTCGGGGCCATGCAAGTGTGCTTCTCCACCCTCCTTCAACGCATCCTCTCTGCCCTCATGGAAGCTCAACTAAATGACGCAATAGCTTCCCTCCACCCCAGGGATCTGTTCTCCGCCTTCAGCGGCTGGTGGCGCTCTCTCACTCGACAGGGACAGGACGACTATGCAGAGGAGGCCATGGCATTTCAGAGCCGGTTTCGAGCCAGCCCTTACTCCTTTCAGGAGCAACAAGCTCGAGTCCAGAGGAGTAACTTGGCTAGACTCTCACCGCACCTTCCTCACCCCTCGAGACGCATTACTCCACCCATCTCGCTTGCCCCTACAACCGCCCACTCTAGGATGCGTCGTCCTTCACATCCAGTCCCTCCTTCGTCGTCTTCGTCTAGCTCCTCCTCCTCAACTCGTTGTCGCCATTCACAACCCAGCAGCCCTGCTGTCACCCGTCGTCACTCATCCCTCTCTACTCAGACCCCCGGGGCCCCTTATCCAGTCCTCGCTTCAGGCCCTCGCTTCGACCCTGTCGCTCTCCCAATCCCTCCTCCTGCTCCACCAGCCGAGGAGGGGAGTACTCCTCCACCTCCGTATGCGTCCACTGCGAACCATGATGACCATTGTACCTTCTGTAGAGAGGACCATCACCTTCTCGAGCACTGCCCCCATCATCGCTGCGAACATTGCGGAGAAGCCGGAGTCACGGTGGCTGAGTGTGCCTGTTCACACCGATGTCGATACTGTGGACGACTGGGCCACTACTCGATGGACTGCCCACAGGATAGAGAATCACTCAACATGGTGGAGGGCGAGGTGGACCTCGAAGCTGTTGGGGGGAATTCCAGGTGAAGTGCATTACAAGTTGTTGCTGGACACAGAGTCTCCAGCCTACGACGGAGGTAATGTTACAGTTGCTGTGGAGAACGCCCTCAATCTGCCATTGTCGTCATTGGACATTGTTTCTTTCGTCCCTTTCAGTTATTCCCTAACCCTTGATCATCCTTGGTTATCTTCTCTCGCTCGATAGGAGTTAGTCCGCTTATCTCACCTCACTTCTTATCTAGTGTGACTCATTCAACATGAGTCACTATCTCTTTATCTCCTTATCTTCTTATCTCTTCGTCCCGTTTTGTTTTCCTCTCGTTCTCCACTGTTGACACAGCTTGGTCTGTGCATCAAAGGTCGACCCTTAAATACCCATAGCAGTACTATCATGTTCTTTAGCTAGTTCTATGCAATCAAGCGTTGTTCTAGTCCTCCGAGAGCTCCAGCTGTGTGTCTGGATATCGAGACCCTTTCCCTTCATCTTTGAACTCCAAGGAGCGGACTCTTCGTGAGCGATTCCTCCTTGGCCTAAGACTCAGAACGCCGCTTGGCGTAACACAGTCCTAAGAAGCTTCTAACTCCTTTGACATTCGTGGGGGCTGTCCATCCCGCTATCCCATTGAGCTTGGCTTCGCTCATGACTACTCCTTCTGTGGAAACATCCATTCCTAGCATTTCTACTTTGGTTTGGAAGAAGGAACATTTTTCGGGTTTTACAAATAGATCATGTTTCCTAAGTCATGCTAGCACTTCTCGAACCTTTTTTATATGTTCCTCTCGATTGGGGGTGTTTGTAAAAATAAGAAGGTCATCTATATAGACAATGACTACGTCTTCCATATCACCGAAGATCTCGTTCATCATCTGTTGGAAGGTTGCCGGCGAATTACATTGTCCGAAGAACATAACTGTCGGTTCAAAAGAACCCTTGTGACAAACAAACGCTGCCTTCCATTTGTCTCCTTCTTTAATTCTTACATTATTGTCTCCCCATCGGAGATACATTTTCGTAAAGAGCTTGGCTCCTTTTAATTTATCGATGAGCTGTGAAATGAGTGGAAGGAGGTAATTGTTTTTAACGGTGCCCTCGTTTAGGTATCTATAGTCCATGACCATTCGCTTCTTTCCTTCTTTCTTTGGAATGAAGAACACTGGTGACGTTTGTGGGGACTTAGAGGGTCGTATATACCCTTTTGATAACTGGTCGTCTAGAAATGCCTGCACTTCGGCTTGTTCATCCGGGCTCATGGGAATCACTCTACCCTTTTTTGGTTTAAAATCGGGTTTTAGATCGATAGCGTGATCCCAGGGTTTTCGCTCGGGCATCCTCTCACTCGCCTTCTTCGAGAAGACGTCTAAATACTCATGATACTCTTTAGGGACTAAATTGAATGGTTCTTCAAATACAGGTTGGGCTATAGTGTTTAATCTAGTTTGCCCTCGTGTGTGCCCATACTGATTTTCCCACTCTTCTAATCTATTCCTATAAGAGGCATTCAACGCTTTACACGATTCTGGGCATCTCGTCATTGCCACGTGCCCCGTTTCCCAGTTAATATGGGGGTTGTGATGTCACAACCACGTGTTGCCAATAATCATTTGGTTCCTGCCCAAATTGGTAACTTCCACTGTGAGCTTCTCCCAGTGTCCTTCGAAGTCTATTACTAGCACCGCTCGGTGGGTAATTCCGCCTGCTTGATTTTGAAGGCGACCCTAAGACAAGTAGTCTAGGACCCACTCTCCAAGTCGATTAGGACGAGACTAAGGTTGGCAATGCGCTCGTTAGGGGAATCCCAACAAGGACAAAACTGGTTTGTCCGTTGGATGTCATTGCATTATATACTACTACAGGTTGCGCACAGACCAAGCTGTGTCAGGTACTATCTACGATAAGCGTTACTATACATGGTTAAAGTGTTCTTACGATCGTGTGAAAAGAAGTAGAAGACGACGGAGATTAATACAACGTGTAGATAAGAGATAAGGACCTAGACCAATCACATGATCTGGTCATGTGATGTGTCATGTGATCTAGTCATGTGATCAAGCTAGGTGAAAATGAACGGGTTCGTAACACTACCCCCTCACTAGGGGTGAGATTCCAGATCATCCATGCAACGTGGACCCGGAAGTGAAATTTTCATACGGGCTAAAAAGCTCCGTAAACGCGGCCAACGACAGACCCTTGAGCTTGCGCGGTGCCGCCGGATGCGTGCGGTGAAATAATTTAACGGCGTCTGGGGCGTTCTTGAGACCAGAGGCCGGCTCCCAAGTACGATCATCCTCCCCATAGCCCTTCCAATGCACTAAATATTGAAATCCCCGTCCAACGGGGCGCGAATTCACTATATAGTCGACTTCGAACTCTTCAGAGCCCTCTTCATCGACAACTATGGGACCGGGTTTATCCACCGGCTGACCTTCGGCAGGGGGAAAGTACGGTTTCACACGTGAAACATTGACCGTTTCATGTATCCGCATTCATTTCGGCAAATGCAGGGATACCGCGTTACTCCCAACCACGTCCCTGATCGTGTAAGGTCCAATCCAGCGCTCCGTTAATTTCCGGGATGGGCGATTTCCCAGTGTAAGGTTCTCCATAGACAACCAAACCTTATCCCCTATTTGGTAAGCCAGGGCAGGCGTGCGATGCTTATCCGCTTGAATTTTCATTCGTTCGCGTGTTTTCTCCAACGCGGTTTTCGCATCCAATAGTGCCTTCTTCATGTTATCAGCGAAGGCGGCCGCGGCAGGAAAACGAGTGACTTCCGGCTCAATTCCCATTCGAGGGCAGAAGGCCTTGGTGAGAGAGAAAGGGGTTGCCTTTGTAGCGGCAGACTGTGTATTATTGAAGTTAAACTGGGCGATGGCTAGCCATTCAACCCATTGCTCTTGCTTTTCTGCCACAAACATCCGCAGGTATTGTTGCAATTCCCGGTTCGTCCTTTCCGTTTGCCCATCCGTTTGGGGATGATAGGCGGTGGACATGCGGCGTTCAATCTGTAGCATTTTACATAAAGCTTCCATAACTTGGGAAGCGAATTGTGGACCTCGATCGGATACCAGCGAGGTGGGAAGTCCATGGTGCTTCCATACGTAATCTCTATATAAAGCCATGGTGCCGAGAGCCGTGACTTCTTTAGTGGTCGGGATGAACGCTGCTTCTTTTGAAAATCTATCAACCACCACTAAAATGGCGTTGAATCCGTTTACTTCTGGGAAGCCGGTCATGAAATCTGCGGCTACATCTTCCCAGGGTCCCTTCGGTATTTCCAATGGAGCTAGAAGTCCTGCAGGGGCGTGGTTTGCAGGCTTCATTCTGGCGCATCTGTCGCAAGTTCTACAATAATTTACAATATCTTGACGGTGGCCCGGCCATTTGTAATACCGGGTGAGCAATTCCGCGGTCTTTTCGGCTCCTTTATGTCCGGCTAGCGGATGATCATGATAACGAGTGATTACCTCTTGTCGGAGGTGCGGTGGTACCCATATTTTATTGTTGTACATCCAGGTACCTAGTTTATCCACACTGCCATCGGGGTTTCGTATGGACTCATGTGCTTGTAATATCCGCTCGAAAAGGCTCTTTTCCGTGCCTACTCGAGCTATGACTTTTTCCGGGGGAATGAAGGTGATATCATGATTGTCGTTCTCAATGCCGACAGCATGATCTTCTCGTCTAGACAAGGCATCGGCCTTTCCCATAGAAGTACCGGGTTTATTGATTAACCGGTAATCGAATCTAGATAGATATTGAGCCCATCGTGCTTGACGACGGCTCAAGTTTTGGGACGTCATAAAGTATTGTAAGTTCTTATGATCCGTCCAGATTTCAAACGGGAAATGGGCTCCTTCTAAATGGTGGTGCCATTGCTCTAAGGCCGAAATGATGGCCAGCATCTCTTTATCCGCTATGGGGTAATTACGCTCTTCCGGTGACATTGCATGCGACATGTAGGCTACGGGGTGCCATTTATCGTCTTTGTGCGTGGAAAGGACTGCTCCTACAGCGAAGTCCGAGGCGTCACACTCTACTCGGTAGGGTGTGGTGTCATCCGGGTAAGCGAGTACCGGCGCGGTGGTGAATTTTTCCTTAAGCGTATCGAACGCGTTCTGCTGATCTGTACCCCAGATCCATGGTTGATCTTTCTTTGTTAGGTCATGGAGGGGTCGCGCTACCTGGGAGTATCCGTTTATAAATCTCCGGTAGAAGTTGGCCAGCCCTAAGAAGCTTCTTACTCCTTTTACGTTATTAGGGGCTGTCCATCCCGCTATCCCATTGAGCTTGGCGTCGCTCATGACCACTCCTTCTGTTGATACGTCCATACCAAGCATTTCTACCTTGGTTTGGAAGAAGGAGCATTTTTCCGGTTTTACAAATAAATCGTGCTTCCTAAGTCGTGCCAGCACTTCTCGAACCTTCTTTATGTGTTCTTCCCGATTGGGGGTATTCGTAAAGATAAGAAGGTTGTCTATGTAGACTATTACGACGTCCTCCATGTCACCGAAGATCTCATTCATCATTTGTTGAAAGGTGGCAGGAGAATTGCACTGCCCAAAAAACATGACGGTGGGTTCAAAAGATCCTTTGTGACATACGAAGGCCGCTTTCCATTCGTCTCCTTCCTTTATCCGTACGTTGTTGTAGCCCCAACGAAGGTCCATTTTAGTAAAGAGCTTGGCTCCTTTTAATTTATCTATGAGTTGGGAAATGAGCGGCAGAGGGTAATTGTTTTTGACGGTTCCCTCGTTAAGATATCGGTAGTCCATGACCATCCTCTTCTTTCCTTCCTTTTTTGGGATGAAGAAGACGGGCGACGTTTGGGGGGACTTAGAGGGTCGAATGTACCCTTTCGATAGCTGATCGTCTAGAAATGCCTGCACTTCGGCCTGTTCATCAGGACTCATGGGGATTACCCGACCCTTTTTAGGTTTGAAATCGGGCTTTAGATCTATTGCGTGATCCCATGGTTTTCGTTCAGGCATTCTCTCACTGGCCTTCTTTGAGAAGACGTCTAGGTAATCGTGATACTCGGGCGGGACTAGATTAAACGGTTCTTCAAATACAGGTTTATCTATGATATTCAACCGGGTTTGACCCCTAGTATGCCCATATTTGTTCTCCCATTCCTCCATCCTCGTCCTATAAGTGGCGTTCAACACCCTACACGATTCGGGGCATCGGGTCATTGCTACCTGCCCGGTTTCCCAGTTGATTCGCGGATTGTGGTGCCGCAGCCATGTGTTTCCTATGATCATCTGGTTTCTTCCCAGATTGGTAACTTCCACCGTTATCTTTTCCCGGTGTCCTTCAAAATCTATGACCAGCACCGCCCGGTGGGTGATTCCACCTGCTTGGTTTAACGTGTTATCGGCGTTATACACGGGAATAAGTTGTTCTAAAGGTTCCATGGGGATTCGATGGTGCATTGCCCATTCCCTATCGATGAAGGTTCCTCCTGCGCCACTGTCCAAAAGCGCATTGACCGTAAGGTTTTGATATTTTTGGATTATATTGATTTTTATGGTGAGTTCTCCTTCGAGATTGATGACGTGAAGGTTTCGTGGAGTCGAGCTCTCCTTTAACTCTTTTTGGATCGTTTTCATATTGTACGTAAAGGGAATATCCGACGGTTCTTATATGTTACATTTTAAGGGTTCAAACCCTTGATTAATCAAATCCTGGTATAGTTCTACAAAAACATTTTTTTCTTCTTTATTACCGGAATTAAATACTCCTATCGTGGAGCTGCGCTCATTGTGAGACGCCGGTACGTTAGATTCAGGGAGGCTACCCCATCGTGAATCTAAATTTTCTTCTTCTAAATACGAAAAACTATTACTAAAGGAATCCCTAACTAACTTATCTAAATGGGGTGATCGAATGCTCGATTTCGTCACCCCCTCCCTTTTCCCTTTGCTTCCGTGACTTCGAGATCGCGGAAGTAGGCCCTCATGGCCTCATAGTCCATTCCTTGGACCGCCTTAAGCCGACAGTCTGGCTCTGCCATTGATGACGAGGCGACCACCCCGGAGTTGTTTGTTATAGCGGCACTCTCCGCTTCCTTCGCGACCACATTCACCGTTCGGCTGCATCGGGCCTTGTGACCCCCCCTAGACCATCCACAGGACCTGCACCTTGTAGACGGTTTTGGGCATTCCCGTGCCATGTGCCCTTCTGCGCCACAGTTAAAACACCCCTTAGGCGGGGCTGAGCGAGCGATGGCATCCACGTCCATTGCATTTGGGTCTCGATAGGGTGTCCTTTTGACCGGGGGGTCCCTGTCCCTTGTTTCGAAACTTTCAATGGCCTCCGCATAGCGCTGGATCAGGGGGATATAATCCGACACGAGCACCTCCCTTTTGTCATCCAGGAAGATGTGTCGGATCACATCTTGGCGTACTGCCCGTTCCAGGAGGCCCACCCCTTCACTGTGGGAGACCGTTCCCATCTCAAACAAGGCTAACCACTTGGTAAGGAAGACTTGGGTGCGTTCCCCACGCCGCTGGGTTAGAGCGCGCAATTGGCGACGCGCGATATCTTGTTCGTTTCCAATGGTGAACCGGCTCCGAATCTGGGTTTCAATGGTGGCAATATGGGGGTATTCGTTTTCGTCTTTGCCCCAATGCTTCTTAATCTCATTTTGGGCCCAAAGTCCGGCGCCGTTCTTATCGGTTTCTCCCGCCTTAGAGCCTATCCGGGAAAGTACTGCCAACGCCTTGTCCTTGTGAGTGGCGTAAGTTTCTTTGTGAAAATCGAGGTAAACCAAGATCTTCATCCACCACTCTTCAAAGCGTTGGTAGGACCCATCAAAGTGTCCTGGGTCCGGGATGGGGACGATTGTTTTCCGCACTTCGACGGAGGCGATTGGAGCGACGGGGTGCTGCTGGGATCGGAGTGTGGCGAGGGTGGCGGCGAGGACCTCGATCTGGGCCCGTAGCTCGTCGAGAGTCACTCCGGACATCCTGACGGTTGGTTCTATTATTGAGGGGGATGAGGGCTGGGAGCTCGACGTGGAATTCCCTTCTTCTGACGTAGAGATGCTCGTCGTGGACGTAGATCGGGAGAGTTCCCTCGAGGAGGTCTATACAATCTTGGATGAGAACGGGGTCGAGCATTCCGGTTACTTCGTGCCAAAACAGTCCGTCAGGAATGTCGTTGTCGGGAGGCTCGGGGGTTGCGAGGCGCGGTACAGGGATGGTGGGTCGGACTTCCAAGAACACGTTTTCAAAATATCTATCCAGGTTGACTATCTTCGCCTTTCTACAGGCGCGCGAATTTCGCAGGAGGTCGTTCTCGCTGCAGAGTTGACCACGGCAATGGGGGAAACGGGTTCTGCCTGGCTACGGCTGACGACTTTAGTGCGCCGAGACTTCAACTCTTATTTAACAACGACAAAGAGTTGACCTTCGTTGTGTGGAAAATACCACAATTACCCCTGATCGCACCTTGGGG
>JBBPKR010000334.1:0-11860 GCA_038089375.1 Pseudoaustroboletus valens | reverse complement strand
GGAGGAGGAGGAGTTGGAGGGCGAGGGGGTAGGGGCAGTCTGCTCGCCGCTACCATTGCCAACAACTGTAAAGCCGACAGGGTCGACTTCATCCAAAGATCTCGCAAGGTTGGCTCGTCGAATTCCTCCAGGACCAAGTTGAAAAAGGTCCTCCAAGAACTCCTGAAAACGCCAGGAGGGAAGGGACTCGTTGTCGATAAAGGATTCGACAATGGGGGTGAGAAGACGGTGGAGAAGGAAGGGGTCGAGCTGGGCGACAGAGAGATCAAACCCTGCATTGAAGAGAGCGTCGAGAAACGTGACTCTAAGTTCAGAGATGACATTGGTAATAAGGGGGAGGGTGTTGGTGGAGTCAGGGACGAAGGGATTGGAATGTTCAGTGACAAAGACACTTGGCACGTGCCAGGCGGCCGTGGCGAAAAGGGATCGAAGTCCCACAAGTTGGAGGTAACTGCTGACAAGGGAAGTGATGATCGGGTCCAATGTGAACTCCAAAGTGGTGCATAGCGCAACCAAGGCTTCTCAGTCCTCGACAAGTGAGGCATAGAGGACACAACGAGAGGAAGGGGTGAGGGAGGCAAGTGCGGCGTGGATGGAGGGATATGAGTGGGGGATGATGGCTATAGGGGAACAAGAGTGGTTTGAGCTCCGCTATAATTTGTTCGCCTTTTTATATGCCAGTAAAATTGTATTGGCATTAATAAGGTGGCATTTGGGTTCCCACGTTCGTTTCGAGGCCGGGTAGCCAGTCCAGTGCACGAGGTACTGCCTCTGTGATGGAGATCCGCAGTGATTGACAATGGATTCCACGGTAAATTCTTCTTCCGATCCAATGAGTTTGGGGGGTGGTCGGGAGAAGTTGGGGCCGTGTTCCGGGGTCTCTTTATAGGAGGAGAGAAGGGATGCGTGGAAGACGTCATGGATCTTCCATTGTGGGGGAAGTTTAAGTTGAAATGCCACAGAAGACACTATCTGAGTGATTTCTAGTGGTCCAATGCGTTTAGGGGAGAGTTTTCGGTTGGGGACTTGGAGTTTTAGGTTCTTGGCGTCAAGCCAGACCTTATCTCCGACATTCTAGGGTTTAAACCGAGAGAAGACTCGCTCTTTCATTTTAAGTTGGGCGAGTTGATGAGAGACTTCTGCTTCCTTTCGAGCAGTTTCGAGAAGGGAGAGACATTGTTCAAGGGTGGGGATGTAGGTTTTTCCGAGTGGAGGATAAGAACAGGGTTCGAATCCATAGAGAAGGTAGAACGGGGATTTGTTGGTAGTGGAATGGATGGTGGAGTTACATATGGGAGAATTCGGCCCAGGGGAGTAGATCAAGCCATTTCATTTGTTACGTGTGACCGTGACGCGTAACGTGTGACACAACCAGTAGTGTCAAGTGATGTACCAAGGGGTTATGGCGATAAGCGATACCCTTCTCTCACTGAGGTGAGTGACGGCTGTGGATGACAGCAGCCGTGGCAGGAAGTCTTCAAGACTCCCTTTGACGCAGGTGGCATAGGACAGTGTCCTAGAAGCAGACCTGGAGAGGTTCAGCTCTCACTGACAGAAGTTCCCTACCTAGGGATAGGAGCGGCCCTCGACGTCGAGGACAGCAATGACGTTGAGGAAGTCTAAGGCCCGGCTTAGACTGGAGGATGAAGTAGAAAGAATCAACCAACAGACTTGAAACTACGTGGTATTGTGTAGATCAAGGTTAGAGATACAAGTACGAGAAAGAGAGGTTTAAATAGGGTATCGTAACAAGTTCAAGCGGAGCTTGAACTAGTGTAGGGCAGGCACTTCAAGTCATAACGAGTCAGTGGATATAAAGAGAACTACGAGGCTATGCGCAAGAGAGCATAGCCGAGGAGGGCAGTGTCCATTGACAAGAAATGAGTCATAAATAAGAGCACTGCCTAGAAGGCAGTGATTGGCACAGGAGAAGGAGAGAATCAGAAGTATCTGTGCCACTCCGCTGGGGAGCAGTCTTGGGCGAGCGCGGCATTCCAGTCATCTTCATTGATAACGGGGGAAAAAGGGGAGGGGATATCCTTGACCGTAACATCATTGGTTGACCCTGGCAGAAGATGCGGAGGTAGATTTCTAACTCCTGATTGTAATGTTCGGTCTGCCCATCAGATTGGGGATGATATGCTGTAGAGAGGGCCAAGTCATATCCTGCAAGTTTGGCAAGCTCCCTAGCGAAAGCAGAGGCGAATTGTGGGCCCTGATCAGAGATGAGTTTGTCGTGGAGACTGAAGCGTTTGAATACGTGATGGAACAAGAGGTCAGCGATGCCAGCGGCGTCGATGGTTTTTGAGCAAGGGGCAAGAATTACCCCCTTACTGAGGCCATGGTCGACCACGACCATAATAGAATCATGGCCACGGACGGGGGGCAGGTCGGTGATGAGGTCCACCGAAAGGTGGGCAAATGGGCAGGAGGTGTGAACCGCCAACGGAATGGAGGGGGGAACGGTAGGGTGGGTTTGCACTTTATTAGCCTGGCAAACCGCACAACCAGCCACGTATTTTTGGACAAAAGTAGCCATACCAGGCCACCAGTAGTCCTTAGAGAGGAGGGCGAGGGTGCAGAGGTGGCCACCATGACCACCGAGGGAGAACCATGAGCATCCTCAACCAGGCGAGGATGGGCAGGGTCCAGGACATACAAGCGGAAGTGGAAGTAGAGTCAGCCATCCGAGTAGGGTTCAATCGGAAGGGGACGACCGGAGGGAAAGGGAGGGAGACTCGGAGTGGAGTTCCTTTAGATAGGTGAGGACAAGAGGATCGGATGGAGAGGACTCCTTAATCTGCTCCGTGAGAGAGAGGTCGATGGAGTTAAGCTGATGCGTGAAGGCATCGTCAGGGAGCAGTTGTATGTCTGCATTGTCGGAGGAGGTGTCCATGGAATTCTTCTGGGACAAGGTGTCCGCAGGACCCATCTGGGTACCCGGGATGGCGCGATAGGACAAATCGAAGTCCTGGAGGAAGAGAAGCCAGCGCGCCTGGTGCTGGGAGAGTTTCCGTGGGTCCTTGAAGTAAGTGAGGTTCTTGTGATCTGTAAGAACCATGACAGGGTGGGTGGAACCCATCAGGTATTGCCGCCATTCTTTAAGACCGTGGATAACGGCGAGGAGTTTGCGATCATAGATGTCATAGTTCTGCTCTGCTGGGGAGAACGACCTGGAGAGATATCCACACGGGTGGAGATCACTGTTGGAATCGGATCGCATCAGCACCCCTCCGGAGGCTGTCAAGGAAGCATCTGTCATGAGGGTGAAGGGTTTGGAGGTGTCCAGAAAAGCCAATACCGGCTTGGACAGGAAGGCCTGACGGAGCGACACTACTGCAGCATCACAGGCCGGGGACCAGGCAAAGGAAACACTCTTCTTCATGAGGTCAATGAGAGGTCGCGCAATGTCCGAGAAGGACGGGATGAAGCGACGGTAAAAGTTACAGAAGCCGAGGAACGATCGGATTTCTTTAACGGAAGAGAACGGGGTGGACCAGTCCACGATGGCCTTGAGTTTAGTTGGGTCCATCTTGACTCCTTCACTGCTAACTACCATTCCCAGGTATTCCACTTCCTTGGCTGAGAAGGTACACTTCTCGAGTTTGAGGTACATGGAGAGTTCACGAATGCGCTGGAGTACTTCGTGCACCCATTCCTCATGGAGGGAGGGGTCGGTGACGGAGTGGATGAGGAGGTCGTCCATATAGATGATCAACCAGCCTTTAGCGATGTAATCGCTGAAGTGATCATTCATGAAACGCTGAAATGTTGCCGGTGAATTACACATGCTGAAGAACATGACGTTGGGCTCAAAAAGGCTGAGAGGAGTGATGAAGGCCGCCTTCCAACGATCCTCCTGCTTGATCAAGATATTGTTGTATCCCCAACGCATGTCAAACTTGGTGAATAGGGAAGATTCCTTAAGTTTGTCGATAAGGTCAGAGATGAGGGGAAGGGGATACGTGTTCTTGATTGTATGGGAGTTAAGGTAGCGATAGTCCTGACAGGGACGAAGCTTTTTGCCATTCTTCTTTTGGACAAAGAAGAAGGGGGATGCCTGTGGGGACTTGGAAGGGGAGATCTTGCCAGACTTCAGATTTTCATCAACAAACTCCTGACAGGCCTTAAGTTCGGCTGGGTTGAAAGGATAGTTCTTTGCTCTTTTTGGGATAAAAGAGTTGGAAAGTTTGATCGTATGATCATACAGTCGGGACGGGGGTAACTTGGTGGTGCCCTCTTCGGGAAACACATCGGAGAAGGAGGAGTAGGCGTCAGGGAGGGTAACAGCCTCCAAGCCAGCCTGTTGGGCAATAGTGGTGGACAACATAGTCCGAGCGAGCTCTACAAACGGTGGAGATCTGGGAGCATTCAACCTAGAACATCCTAGGAGACCTTTACGGTTTAGAGGTGTTGAGTAGTGTAGATACTTGTTGTAAAGGTTCCGAGATATGTCGGCTTCCTTTCCTTTACCAAGGAAGTTTGCGAGGTAGCACTGATGGTGAGACCTGGGGTGGTCATCCCAAGTGTTATTGTAATCTTCTGGGGAAAGCTTCACTTTCCCGTCCTGCCATGAGATCTTTGGGTTCATCGATCTCAGCCATGGGAGGCCTAGAAGGAGGTCGTCCTTGCCCTGTCCCAGGACAAGGAACGTTCATTGTTCCATGATGCCGCCATAGTCAATGACTAGTCAAGCTTTGTGGGTGATGTCGCCAGCTTTGTTGAGAGTACCATCAACGTTCTGGGCGTTAACCGGTCAAGGAAGAGGGGAAGTAGGAATGTGGTGTTGATCGATGATGCGACAATTGATGAAGTATCCAGTGGCTCCACTATCGATCAATGCAGTGATGCCGACATTTTGCTCAGGGTTCTTGCTGGAAATAATGGTGACTGGAAGGCGAATAGAACTAGCCTTCATTCCAGCAATAAATACAGGAGCAATTGTAATCAAGGGTCCAGACGCCGGTCCTGGCCCTCCTTCTAAAAATCCTTTCCGGTGTGGATGAGGTCTGAGGCATTATCTTTGAGAAGATGAATGTCCTCGACTTTGTATACCATCCTAGAATCGTCTTCATCGGCTTCCCAGATAGAGTTCCCGTTTTCGTCTTTGGCAGGATCAAACACAGCATCGATCACTTTGATAAGTTGTGCTTTGTCATATCCTTTAGACTTGGCAATCATGTCATATGGGTCAACGTTGACCACGACATCTTTAGGGGGGGAAGGTGGAGTGGTAGCCTGTACCATCCGTACTTGGACCATTGAGGTCGAAGTCCGCTTCTTTACGTTGGGAGTATACCCTGGGTGACGTTTGGTAGAACAGCCTTGCTTCTTACAGATGAAGCATCTCCTTTCTCGGAATAGACGGGCTCGCTCTCCAGGTTCGAGAGTGAGGTGGTCGACATCCATAGCATTAGGATCCCTTCAGGAGGAAACTCCTCTGTAAGAGGTATGAGGTCCGTGTTGGAGTAACCAGATTCGTTTAAGTCCTCCTTTGATCTCAGATGCTTTGGTGAAAAGCTCCTCGATGGTTTTAGCAGTTTTGAGAATCCCGGAGAGAGTGAGTTGCTCCACGATCTTGCTATCTAAACCTCTGAGGAACCATTCAGAGAGGGCGTGGACATCGGTGATTTGAGAGGAGGGAAAAGTTGGATATGAACTTTTTGAATCCTTTGGGGTTGCGGGTATCCTGGTTTAGGGATCCGAGCTCGACACGAGCTTGGGAGGCCGAATCGTAGGGGGAAAACGTCATCAAGAAGGAATCACTGATCTTCTTGAGGGTGAACTGGTCGTCTGGCACTTTGTCGACAACTATCTTGGTGAGCCAAGACTCAGCAAAGGCTTTTCCACGGCCTTTGGTCATGTTACGGTTGAGGATACCCCCTCCCCTTTTTCCCCCGTCATTGACGAGGACAACTGGAACGCTGCGCTTGCACAAGACTGCTCCCCGGCGGAGTGGCACCAATTCTTCCGTTTCTCTTCTTCTCCTGTGCCGATCACTGCCCCCTAGGCAGTGTTACTTATTTATGACTCGTTTCTTGACACAGACACTGCCCTTCTTGGCTATGCTCTCTCACGCATAGCCTTGTAGTTCCTTTTATATCCACTGACTCGGTATGACTCATTATGACTCGTGTTGACTCATAGTACTGGCCCTATACTAGTTCAAGCTCCGCTTGAACTCGTTACGATACCCTATATAAACTCCTCTCTCCTGTACTTCCATCTTTAACCTTGATCTACACAATACCACGTAGTTTCAAGTCAGTTGGTTGATTCTTTCTACTTCATCCTCTAGTCTAGGCCAGGCCTTAGACTCCTCAATGTCATTGCTGTTTTCGTCATCGAAGGCTGCTCCTATCCCTAGGTAGGGAACCTCTGTCAGTGAGAGCTGAACCTCTCCAGATCTGCTTCTAGGACTTAGTCCTATGCCACCTGCATCGAAGGGAGTCTCAGAGACTTCCTGCCATGGCCGCTGTCGTCTACAGCCGTCGCTCACATCAGTGAAAGAAGGGTACCGCTTGACGCCGTAACCCCTTGGTGTATCACTTGACACTACTGGTCATGTCACACGTTATGCATCACGGTCACACATAACAGGTCATACAGTTGAGGAGTACCACCACCTTGGTGAACTCCGTCCAGTAGTTGTGAAGGGCGAGGTAGGCCCTCATTGCTAGCAGCCATCTGGTAGCATCCTGCAGCTTGCCGGAAAACTCTTCGGGGAGGGCAGCTTTAATTTCGGTAGTCATACCGGTAGGAGCAGGGGTTGGGATGATGGGAGGGATGGGTTCGTTGATGGTCTCAGCAGATACTGGATGAGACACAGCAAGTGCTCCAAAAGCGTTGGAGAGGGCGGAGGCGATGTTGTTTATGCCTTCGTCATCTAGAGGTGGGAGGGAGTCATCTCCAATTTTTTCTCCTTCTTCACTGCTACTATCCTCCTCGTTTGCTTCTTCCTCAGGTGGAGGTAATGCTGAGATAAGGGCATGGGGAGTTGAGTGGTTGGATGGTGGAAGGGTGGAGGGATGGGGATGAGGAGATGATTGGAAACAGTTTTCCCACAGATGAGCAGAGGAGTTGGTAGGCCCTGCTCCAGAGATTCGACGAAACGTGGTGATAACGGGTGTTGCTCAATGTAGAGCAACAAGGATGGTGAGGAAGGGGATAGAAACCTAGGTGTGGAGAGCACTAGGAAAAGATAACCATGATCTTTTGTTACGATCAACCATGATGCGTAACATGTGACACGACCAGTAGTGTCAAGTGATGTACCAAGGGGTTATGGCATCAAGCGGTACCCTTCTCTCACTGGTGTGAGCAATGGCTGTGGACAGCAGCAGCTGTGGCAGGAAGTCCCTGAGACTCCCTTCGACACAGGTGGCATAGGACGAAGTCCTAGAAGCAGACCTGGAGAGGTTCAGCTCTCACTGACAGAGGTTCCCTACCCAGGAATAGGAGTGGCCCTCAATGTAGAGGACGGCAATGACATTGAGGAAGTCTAAGGCTTGGCTTAGACTAGAGGATGAGGTAGAAAGAATTCAACCAACAGACTTGAAACTACATGGTATTGTGTAGATCAAGGTTAAAGATACAAGTATGAGAAAGAGAGATTTAAATAGGGTATTGTAACGAGTTCAAGCAGAGCTTGAACTAGTGTAGGGCAGGCACTACAAGTTATAACGAGTCAGTGGATATAAAAGGAACTACAAGGCTATGCATAAGAGAGCATAGCCAAGGAGGGCAGTGTCTGTGACAAGAAACGAGTCATAGATAAGTGGCACTGCCTAGAAGGCAGTGGTCAGCACAGGAGATGGAGAGAAATGGAAGTATTGGTGCCACTCCACTGGGGAGCAGTCTTGTGCAAGCGTGGCATTCCAGTCGTCCTTGTTGATAACGGGGGAAAAAGGGGAGGGGGTATCCTCGACTGTAACACTGGGAAGGAGGGAGAATCCTTCCACTAGGCAAGAGAGGGCTGAAGTTGTGAGAGAATCTGAGGAAGTAAGATCAGTGATCTTTGCTGCAATGGCAGTATCCAGAGACCAGACAAAGAGGTGATCAGGAAGTAGGGTGACATCCACATTATCGGCGGTGGTATCGACGTTGTACCTGCGGGATAGGGCATCAGCTGGTGCCATTTGAGTGCCAGGGAGATGATGGAAGACAAGGTTGAAGTCCATCAGGAAAAACTGCCATCGAGCATGTCGTCTGGAGAGCCGCTGGGACTGGCAGAAGTAGGTCAAGTTCTTGTGGTCGGTGAGCATGGTGACTGGAAGGCCGGTACCTTGAAGATAGTGTTGCCATTCTTCCAAGGCGTGAATGACTGCCAGGAGTTCCCTGTTACAGTTGCCGTGGAGAGTGCCCTCAATCTGCCCTTGTCGTTGTTGGACATTGTTTCTTTTGTTTCTTGTCTCTATTCCCTAACCCTTGATTGCCCCTGGTTACCTTCTCTTGCTAGATAGAAGCCAAACAGCTTATCTCTCCTCACTTCTTATCTTCTCCCGAGTTCTCCCTATCTAGCATGACTCATTCAACATGAGTCACTATCTCTTTATCGCTTTATCTTCTTATCTCCTTATCTCTCTTTCTTGATATGTCTTCCTCTCATTTGTTACTGTTACACAGCATGGTCTGTGTGTTATAGGTCGATCCTTAAATACCAGTAACAGTACTATGATGTTCTTTAGCTAGTTCTATGCAATCAAGCATTGTTCTAGTCCTCCGAGAGCTCCAGCTGTGTGTCTGGATATCGAGACCCTTCTCCCACGTCTTTGAACTCCAAGGAGCGGACTCTTCGTGAGCGATTCCTCCTTGGTCTAAAGACTCAGAACGCCACTTCGCGTAACATTCCCTGTCATAAACATCATAGTTTCATTCTGCAGGGGAGAAGGTCTTGGATAGGTAGGCACAGGGTTGAAGATCTCCATTGCCATTTCTTTGCATAAGCACAGCACCTGAAGCGATGAGGGAGGCATCCGTCATAACAAAGAATGGTTTTTCGACATCAGGCATGCGGAGTAATGGTTTGGAGAGGAAGGAATGTTTCAGCTGGTCAAAGGACTTCTGACATTTATCAGTCCATAGCCAGGGGACTTCTTTCTTGGTGAGGTTGATCAGCAGTTGAGTAACTGCCAAGAAATTAGCAATGAATTTTTGGTAGAAGTTACAGAAACCAATGAAAGATCGAACTCCCTTCAGCGACTTGGGGGGTTCCCAGTCCTGAATAGTGGTGAGTTTGGCAGGGTTCATATGCAGTTGTCCAGGTTGAATGACCAGTCCAAGGAATTCCACTTCACTGGAGGCAAAGACACATTTTTCAAGTTTGAAGTGAAGGTCATGTTTCCGAGCGCATTGTAATACCTTCCGTACCCTTTCCCAGTGGAGGTTGAGGTCGTTACCGGAGTGAATCATGAAATTGTCCATATAAATGATTAACCATCCTTCGGCAAGGAAGTCGCCGAAGATGTCATTCATCATTGCCTGGAAGGTAGGGGGAGTGTTGCAGAAATCGAAGAATATGACATTGGGTTCAAAAAGGCCAAAGGGGGTGATGAAGGCAGCTTTCCACCGGTCTTCCAGTTTGATTAGGATATTGTTGTATCTCCAACGAATGTCTAACTTGGTGAAAAGGGTGAACCCTTTCAATTTGTTGACGAGGTCAGAGATGCAGGGGAGTGGATAAGCATTTTTTACCGTGGCCGAGTTGAGGTACCTGTAATCCTGGCAGGGTCGAAGGGTTCCATCTTTCTTTGAGACGAAGAAGAAGGGGGAGACCTGTGGGGATTTAGACGGGGAGATCTTTCCAGAAGTCAAGTGTTCATTAATGAACTCCTTGCACACTAGGAGTTCCTTTGGGTTGAGGGAGTATGTCTTAGCTACCTTGGGAACGAAATCCTCTTTTAACTCAATGGCGTGGTCCCAGGGACAAGATGGGGGTAAGGATGAACCAGTGGGTTTTTCAAAGACATCCTTATATTCTTTGAGTTCCATGGGGAGAGTGACCTTTTCCTTAGGTTGTTCCATCGCTATCTCAGTAGCAATGGTTGTCTTTTGTACATCTAGATACTGGGAGAGGTAAGGAGTGTCGAGGGAGGAAGGTGGTTCTGGGATAGAGACTACCCCAGTTTTCCAATTGATAAGAGGGTTGGCCTTCTGAAGCCAAGGGAGCCCTAGTATTACTTTTTCCTTTTCGCATCTTAGGACATAGAATTCCTTCTTTTCTTTGGTGTTTTCTATCCGAAGATTGAGAATGGTTTTGTAACGGATGATGCCCCCCTTATTGGACGTTCCATCAACGTTTGAAGCGATGACAGGGACAGTCATCCGGGTGAGGGGGAGGTTGAGCTGTAGGGCAAGATCCCTGTCTATAAAGTTACCAGTGGCCCCGCTGTCCACTAGTGCGATTTCATCGACGATTTGTTGTCCCTCTGTGGTGCAAAGAGTGATAGGGAGTTTCATAGAATGTTCTTTGCTACCGGTATTGTACACAGAGGCGATAGTTACTTTAGGAAGGGGAGACGTCGAGGCTTCCTTCCCTTTCAAAAATCCTCCTTTATTTCATTAATCTTGGCGGAGGAGATGACTTCTGTTTTGTCATCATCGTAGACTGTCTGTAGGACTCAGAGGATCTCTTCCTTAGAGACCTTCTTGGCTGCCAGGGAGTCGACATACTTTCCTAGATCAGATCTAGGGAGTGCGGGGGCAGTGGAGGTTACTCTGGCTGCTACGGGCCGAGAGGGGTTTCAAGGAGGTAGAGGCGGTCTAGAGGGGAAAGGGGGTTGCCTGGGGTTCGAGGGGGAGGAGCTGCCATGGTGGTTGGACGCTCTGCAACCTTCTTGGTGGCAAATGAAGCAGAGTCCTTTCCTCATGTGGTTGGCTTGTTGGAGAGGGGAAAGTCGAACAGAATCGACGTCCATAGCCATTGGGTCTCTAGTGGTTTGGAAAGACCTAAATCCTAGGCCTTTCCGTAGGTTGGCGATTCGTTCCTTCTGTGCATTGAAATCTTCTGCCTTCTTGATCCAATCCTTGAAGATGGTTGGTACTGTAGACATAGAAAGGATCATCTCAGCGATCCTGGGGTGAACTCCTTTCATAAACAGGAGAATCAGCATCTCGTCGTCAGTTAATCCTGCTCTAGCAGCCAGAAGTCAGAATTGGTTGATGAAATCCTGGAAACCGGTGTCCTTGTTCCGGTTCTGTGTTAACTGTTCTAGTTCCCTCCTGGCAGACTCCTTCAGATTATAGGGAAAAAACATCTTAGTAAAATCTTCTTCGAACTTGGCGAAAGTTCATTCTGTGGGTGTAGTAGTCGCATCTGATACCTTTCAGTACCAGGTTTCAGTGAAGGGGGTGGCCTTATCCTTCAACTTATTGAGGCAAGTGAGGAGCTGGGCATCATTGCTGTATAGTGTGCCATTCATTGTAAAGTAGGCCTTCATGGCCAAGATCCATTGTGTAGCATTCGTGAAATCACCAGTGAAGTCATCAGGGAGACCAGCCTTTAGTTCTGTGGCTTGTCTACTCATTGTGGTAGCCTGTCCACTTGTGGCAGTGGGTGTTACGTGTGACCGTCACGCGTAACGTGTGACACGACCAGTAGTGTCAAGTGATGTACCAAGGGGTTACAGCGTCCAGCGGTACCCTTCTCTCACTGATGTGAGCGATGGCTGTAGACGACAGCGGTCGTGGCAGGAAGTCTCCGAGACTCCCTTCGACGCAGGTGGCGTAGGACTTAGTCCTAGAAGCAGACCTGGAGAGGTTCAGCTCTCACTGACAGAGGTTCCCTACCTAGGGATAGGAGCGGCCTTCGACGACGAAGACGGCAACGACGTTGAGGAGTCTAAGGCCCGGCTTAGACTAG
>JBBPKR010000332.1:0-11909 GCA_038089375.1 Pseudoaustroboletus valens | reverse complement strand
CCCATCTTCCTAGGCCTTTGTGGCCGCTCTACACACTTGCTTTTCCCTTTATAGTCAATTGTGGCGCTTGGTGGCCACTTGTGGCTGTCAGTTGTTTACCAGTATTTACAGCCACACCACAAAGGCTTGGAGTCCACTGTTTTTGCTCCTCAGTTACTCACAGTGGACTCCAGGTCTGTGGCTCCTTGTTCAGTGCTCAATACCACTTAGTTACTCACAGTGGACTCCAGTTTGCTCCCTGGGTGACTCATTGTTCGGCTAGATCGCTCCTTTCAGCCAATCTGCCTCAAACACTAGCCTGCCGACAACTTCATGCCATGACCCAGCGAAGAGGAGAGAGGACCCAGGTGTTCCTCACCAAATGGCTGGCGTTGTTCGACATGTCGGTGGTCTCACACAGCGAAGGAGTCGGACTGCTAGAACAGGCAGTACGACAGGATGTCATTCGGCACATTTTTCTCAATGACAAAAGGGAAACATTGGTGACGGACTACATCCCGCTCATCCAACGCTATGCCGAAGCCATAGAAAGCTTCAAGACCCGCGATCGAGAACCCGCAGTTAAAAGGACTCCATACCGAGACCTGAACACAATGGATGTTGATGCCATCACTCACTCCCTGCCGCCCAAGAGATGTTTCAACTGCGGCGCAGAAGGGCACATGGCATGGGAATGTCCAAAACCCTCCACCAGGTGCGGGTCTTGTGGGTGGTCAAGGGGGGGTCATAAGGCCCGATGCAATCAAAGTGTGAATGTGGTAGGGAAAGAAGCGGAGAACACCGCTATAACAAATAGTTCCGGGGTGGTCGCCTCGTCATCAATGGCAGAGCCTGACCGTCGGCTTAAAGCGGTACAAAGGATGGACTACGAGGCCATGAGGGCCTACTTCTGTGATCTAGAAGTAATGGAAGCCAAGGGAAAAGGGAGGGGGTGACGAGATCAAGCCCTCGATCACCCCAAATAGACAATGTAGTTAGAAATTCGTTTAAAAATAGTTTTGCTTATTTAGAAGAGGAAAATCTGGATTCACGATGGGGTAGCCTCCCTGAATCCAGCATGCCAGCGTCTCACAATGAGCGCAGTGAAGGCGACCCTAAGACAGATGTCTAGGACCTACTCTTCAATACCGGAGGACGCGACTTATTGTGAGGAGCACTCGTTAGGGGAATCCCAACAAGGACAAAACTGGTTTGTCCGGTTGGATGTTATTGCATTATATACTACTACAAACCGTGCACAGACCAAGCTGTGTCAGGTACTATCTACGATAAGGATTACTATACATGGTTAGAGTGTTCTCGCGATCGTGTGAATAGAAGTAGAAGACGACGGAGATTAAGTACACGTGAAGATAAGAGATAAGAGCCTAGACCGGTCACATGATCTGGTCATGTGATGTGTCATGTGATCTAGTCACGTGCCAAAGCTAGGTGAAAATGAACCGATTCGTAACACGCAGCTCCACGATAGGAGTATTTGATTCTGGCAATAAAAAAGAAAAAAATAAATTTGTAGAACCATACCAGGACTTAATCGAGCAAGGGTTCGAACCCCTCAAATATAGTATGCAAGGACCTTCTTCCGCCCCCTTTATGTACAATATGAAAACTATCCAAAAAGAGTTTAAGAAGAGCTCGACTCCTAGAGATCTTCGAGTCATCAACCTCGAAGGCGAACTCACCATAAAAATCAAGATAATACAAAAATATCAAAATCTCACCGTCAATGCGCTCCTAGATAGTGGAGCAGGGGGGACCTTCATCAATAGGGAATGGGCTATGCACCACCGAATCCCCCTGGAACCTCTGGAATGTCTCATCCCCGTGTATAACGCCGACAACACGTTAAATCAAGCAGGCAGAATCACCCACTGAGCAGTGCTTGTAATCGACTTCGAAGGACACCGAGAGAAGCTCACGGTGGAAGTTACCAATTTGGGCCAGAAGCAAATGATTATAGGGAATACATGGTTACGACACCACAACCCCCGAATTAACTGGGAAACAGAGCACGTAGCTATGACCAGGTGCCCAGAGTCATGTAGAGCATTGAACGCTTCGTACCAGAATAGGTTAGAGGAATGGGAGAATCAGTATGGGCATACACGAGGGCAAACACGATTAAATACCATAGCCCAACCTGTATTTGAGGAACCATTCAATCTAGTCCCTCGGGAGTATCACGATTATTTAGACGTCTTCTCGAAGAAGGCGAGCGAAAGAATGCCTGAGCGCAAACCATGGGATCACGCTATTGATCTAAAACCCGATTGCAAACCAAAAAAGGGTAGAGTGATTCCCATGAGCCCGGATGAGCAAGCCGAAGTGCAGGCATTTCTAGACGAACAGTTATCTAAGGGGTATATTTGACCTTCCAAATCGCCCCAGACGTCGCCAGTGTTCTTCATCCCAAAAAAAGAAGGAAAGAAAAGAATGGTGATGGACTATAGATATTTAAATGAGGGAACCATAAAGAACAACTATCCCTTACCACTCATTTCTCAACTCATCGATAAATTAAAAGGAGCTAAGCTCTTTACAAAAATGGATCTCCGATGGGGGTATAATAACGTACGGATTAAGGAAGGAGATGAATGGAAAGCGGCTTTTGTCTGCCACAAAGGGTCTTTCAAACCTACTGTCATGTTTTTCGGGCAGTGCAACTCGCCGGCGACTTTCCAGCAGATGATGAATGAGATCTTTGGCGACATGGAAGATGTAGTCATCATCTATATTGACGACCTCCTGATCTTTACGAACACTTCCAATCGTGAGGAACACATAAAGAAAGTTCGAGAAGTGCTAGCGCGACTCAGGAAACATGATTTATTTATCAAACCAGAAAAGTGCTCCTTCTTCCAGACTAAAGTAGAAATGCTAGGAATGGATGTATCCACAGAAGGAGTGGTTATGAGTGATGCTAAGCTCAATGGGATAGCGGGATGGACAGCCCCCACCAACGTCAAAGGAGTAAGAAGCTTCTTGGGGCTGGCCAACTTCTACCAGAGGTTCATCAACGGATACTCCCAGGTAGCGCAACCCCTTCATGACCTAACAAAGAAGAATCAACCTTGGATCTGGGGAACAGATCAACAAGATGCATTTGATACGTTTAAACTAAAATTTACCACCGCTCCGGTACTGGCTTACCCGGATGACACTACACCATATTGGGTAGAATGCGATGCTTCCGACTTCGCGGTAGGGGCCATCTTATCAACGCAAAAAGAAGACAAATGGCACCTGGTAGCTTATATGTCTCATGCAATGTCACCAGAAGAGCGGAATTATCCCATAGCGGATAAAGAGATGCTGGCCATCATTTCGGCATTAGAACAGTGGCACCACCATCTAGAAGGGGTGCATTTTCCTTTCGAAATTTGGACAGATCACAAGAATCTGCAATATTTTATGACATCACAAAACTTGAGTCGTCGACAAGCTCAATGGGCTCAATATTTATCCAGATTTGATTATCGATTGATCAATAAATCCGGCACCACCATGGGAAAAGCCGATGCCTTGTCTAGACAAGAAGATCACGCTGTCGGCATCGAAAACGATAACCGTGATGTCACATTCCTTCCCCCTGAGAAAATCATTGCCCAAGTAGGATCAGAAAAAAGCCTATTTGAGCAGATATTACAAGCATATGAGTCCGTACGAAATCCTGACAGTAGTGTGGATAAACTCAGCACTTGGATGTACGATAACAAAATCTGGGTACCACAACACCTCCGACAGGAGGTAATCACTCGTTACCACGACCATCCGCTAGCCGGACATAAGGGAGCAGACAAGACCGCGGAGTTGCTCACCTGGTATTACAAATGGCCGGGCCACCGGCAAGATATAGTAAATTATTGCAAAACCTGTCAACGGTGTGCCCATATGAAGCCCACAAATCATGCACCCACCGGGTTATTAGCACCTTTAGAGGTCCCCAGAGGACCATGGGAAGATGTATCGGCCGACTTTATGACTGGTTTCCCCGAAGTAAACAGGTTTAATGCCATCCTAGTGGTGGTTGATCGATTCTCGAAAGAAGCAGCGTTCATTCCCACGTCCAAAGAAGTCACCGCGCTAGGCATGGCGGCCTTATATAGGGATTATGTATGGAAGCATCATAGACTTCCTACCACGCTGGTATCTGATCGAGGACCCCAGTTCGCTTCTCAGGTCATGGGGGCCCTATGTAACATGCTGCAAATCGAATGTCGAATGTCCACCGTGTATCACCCACAAACGGATGGACAGACGGAAAGAACGAACAGGGAACTACAACAGTACCTGAGAATGTTTGTAGCAGAAAAACAAGATCAATGGGTTGAATGGCTGGCCATCGCTCAGTTCAACTTTAACAATACACAGTCGGCTGCTACAAAGGCTACGCCCTTCTTGCTTACCAAAGCTTTCAACCCCCGCATGGGAATTGAGCTGGAAGTCACTCGTTTACCCGCCGCCGCTGCCTTTGCGGATAACATGAAAAAGGCATTATTGGACGCAAGAACCGCGTTGGAGAAAACTCGTGAGAGAATGAAGCTCCAAGCGGACAAGCATCATGTGGCGGCCCCAGCTTACCAAATAGGGGATAAAGTGTGGTTGTCTACGGAGAATCTCACCCTGGGAAATCGCCCCTCCCGGAAATTAACAGAGCGCTGGATTGGACCATACACGGTCAGGGATGTGGTTGGGAGTAACGCGGTGTCCTTGTACTTATCAAAGTGCATGACTATTCACGACACGGTCAATGTGTCCCGCGTGAAACCGTACTTTCCCCCTGCAGAAGGTCAGCCGGTGGACAAACCCGGCCCGATAGTTGTCAACGAAGATGGCTCCGAGGAGTTTGAAGTCGACTACATCGTAGATTCGCGCCCCGTTGGACAGGGATTTCAGTATTTAATACACTGGAAGGGCTATGGGGTAGACGACCGGACTTGGGAGCCAGCCTCTGGTCTCAAGAACGCCCCAGACGCCGTTAAATTATTCCATCAACGGAACCCAGTGGCGCCGCGCAGATTGGCTGGCATATCATTGGCCGCGTTCAGGGAGCTCTTCGGCCCCTATGAAAATTTCACCTCCGGATCGACGTCGCATGGATGATCTGGAATCTCACCCCTAGTGAGGGGGTAATGTTACGAATCCGTTCATTTTCACCTAGCTTCTGCACGTGACTAGATCACATGACATATCACATGACCAGATCATGTGAACGGTCTAGGCCCTTATCGCTTATCTTTCACATGTACTTAATCTCCGTCATTTTCTCTTCTTTTCACACAATCGTGAGAGTCATTAACCTATGATAGTACCTGACACAGCTTGGTCTGTGCGTAACATGTAGTAGTATATAATGCAATGATAGCCAACTGGACAAACCAGTTTTGTCCTTGTTGGGATTCCCCTAACGAGTGCATTTCCAACCTTAGTCTCGTCCTAACGACTTGGAGAGTGGGTCCTAGACATCTTGTCTTAGGGCCGCCTTCAAATATTAGCTCTGATAGAGGTAGAAATTGTTATGATCAACCATGATGTGTAACACATGATATGACCAGTAGTGTCAAGAGATGACCAAGAGGCTACTGCTATAAGCGGTGCCTTACTCTCATGGGTGTGAGTGATGGCTAGGACGACTAGCAGCCGTAGCAGATAGTCACCAGACTATCTTCGACGCAGGTAGTGAAGAGATGAAGCTCTTGGCAGACCTGGGAAGGTTCAGCTTCCACTAACAGGTATTCCTACCTAGGAATGGAGCAGCCCTCAACAATGAGGACAGCAACAACAAAGAAATCTCAGAAGATGAGATTGATGTTGAGGAGTCTAAGGCCCAGCTTAGACTAGAGGGTGATTAGGAATAATCAGCAAGGTTTCTTGAAACTATGTGGTATTGTGTAGATCAAGGTTGAAGATACAAATAGTGGAACAAGAGGCTTAAATACTGTATTGTAACAAGTTCAAGTGGAGCTTGAACTAGTGTAGGGCAGGCACTATGAGTCATAATGAGTCAGTGATAAAAATGAAACTACAAGGCTATGTGCAAGAGAGCATAGCTGAGGAGGGCAGTGTCTGTGACAAGAAACAAGTCATAAATAGGGACATAGCCTAGATGGCTGTGTCCTCAGGAATCAGAAATAAAGAGAAACAGAAATATGTGGCCCATTTAGTAGGCAAGGAATCCTGGTCAAGCATAGCATTCCAGTCATCTTCATTAATAACTGGGGAAAAAGGGGAGGGGATATCTTCAACTGTAACATTACCCTCTGCATAAGATTGAATCCCAGCTTCAATCCAACTCAAATTCCCATCCGTTGGCAGGCCACTCCAGTTGTTTCTGTTCGGAAATGTTGGGGCAGGGAAATGGAGGGATGTGAGAGGGGAGCCCACAGAGCCTACAGGAGTTGGTGTGCCAAGTACATTCACATTCAATGTGACCAGGGGCTTGGTTCTCACACCAGGGGCAGATATAGGAGGGGCAATTGATCCAAAAGTGTCCCCATCAGTGGCAGATGAAGCAGCAGTGGTGATGTGCTTGTGGGCCAGAAGTGGTGGTAGGCAAGAGCACGGGTTCGGGCAACCCGTGCGGGTTAGGGTGCGGGTACAGTGCAGGTCAGGGTACGGGTAGCAAATATGCTACCCTGGACCCGCCCCTTGTCTACCCGTACCCGTGGAGTTACCCATGCGCAGGAGCGACTACACAACACGCATGATTGTGTGCGTCGTGTCGTTGCTTCTGCTCACGGCCTCCATCCCCGTCACGTTGTCACGTTGTCGTCGTCGTGTCGTCACAGTTGTCGTCCGAGTCGTCATCAGTCCCCCATCTGAGTCGTCTGAGTCGTCGTCATGTCGTCGTCGGTCCCCCGTCCGAGTTGCCCTCGTCGCGTCGTCGTCGTCATTGCCGTCATTGCAGTTGCAACGGCGGGGTGTCGTCGTCATTGTGCCCCCGTCCTGGTCGCCGTGGTCGTGTCGTTGTCGCACCCCTGTCCTTGTCGCCCTCGTCGTGTCATCCTCATCGCCATCGTCCATTGTATCATTGCGTCGGTGTGACTCGTGTCGTCGTTGTTGAGTCATCGTCATTGTCGAGTCATGTAGACGTCTTCATTGCGTTGTTGTCGTCATTGCTGCCATTGCCGTGGCATGTCATCGTCGTTGTCGTCTTCATTGTCGCATTGTTGTCAAGTTGTCATTCGTCCGTGTGCCCGGGCATCGCGTCCGTTGACACAATGATTGTAGCCTGCGCGAGAATGAGAAAACAAAAAAAAAAACAAAAAAAAAGAACACAACATCACCGTCATGTCAGGTCAAAGAGAGTCAACCCGCAGGTAAACCCCTCGCGGGTTGGCTGTGGGTTTTGGAGTGCCAACCCGCGTGAAAACCTGTACCCGCTCCTGCGGGTACGGGTAAGTGGCAGGGTCGGGTATGGGTCGCGCCAGAAATACCCGCAGATTACCTGTGCTCTTGCCTAAGTGGTGGTGGTGAGGGGTGCCACCAGGGGTTGGGAATCACTACCTATTGATGCAAGAACATTAGAGATGCTGTTACAGTTGAGGATACCCCCTCCCCTTTTTCCCCTATCATTAATGAGGACAACTGGAATGTGGCGCTCTCGCAAGACTGTTCACTGGTGGAATGGGACCTCTATTTCTGTTTCTCTCCATCTCCTGTGCCAACCACTGCCTTCTAGGCAGTGTTACTTATTTATGACTCATTTCTTGTCACAGACACTGTCCTCCTCAGCTATGCTCTCTTGCGTATAGCCTCATAGTTCCTCTTATATCCCTGACTCGTTATGACTCGATAGTGCCTGCCCTATACTAGTTCAAGCTCCGCTTGAACTTGTTATGATACAGTATATAAATCCCTCTCTCCTGTATTTACATCTCTAACCTTGATCTACACAATACCACGTAGTTTCAAGTCAGCTGGTTGATTCTTTCTACCTCATCCTCTAGTCTAAGCCAGGCCTTAGACTTCCTCAACATCATTGCCATCCTCATCATCGAGGACCACTTCTATCCCTAGGTAGGGAACCTCTGTCAGTGAGAGCTGAACCTCTTCAGGTCTGCTTCTAGGACTCCATCCTATGCCACCTGCATTGAAGGGAGTCTAGGAGACTTCCTGCCATGGCCGCTAGTGTATCTAGCCATCACTCATACCAGTGAGAGAAGGGTATCGCTTGACACCGTAACCCCTTGGTATATCACTTGACACTACTGGTCATGTCACACATTACATGTTACGGTTGATTGTAACAGGTGCTAGAGGAAGGAGTGCAAAGACAATGGATGGAGTCCCCTGTGTCTCCCAAAGACCCATTTCCCAGTGAAGAGGTAAGGATGGAATAACTGGGGGAAGAGTGTTTCCCTCAACAGTGGCAGGCATGATGTTCAGGGGGAGGGGTGGCGGGAGGTAGGGCAGAGGAGGAGTCCACATGCATGCAGTCAGAGTCTGTTGAGAGTCCAGGAATGGAGAAGGTGTCAGAGTAGGAGGTCAGGAAGGTAGGGGCAGCTGGGTTGCTGCTACCTCAGCGAGTATGTCCAGTGGAGTGGGGTCCAAGACTCTCCATAGACTTTCCAGGGTTTTGTCATCGGCTTCCCTCAATAGAGAGAAGAAGTTCCTTCAGAAAGGTCTGGAATCAGTTGGCGTGAAGGGTGGAGGTAGATGGAAGAGATTTGGTGATAGGGGTAAGGAATTGAAATAGAAGATATGGGAAGGATCAGGTGAGGGCAGAGAGGACATTATTGAATCTAACAATATACAACATGTTGAGAAGTGAACTCCTGAACACATTGAGGAGATTGTTGATAAGAGAGAGGCAAGTGGAGGGATCAGTTCCCCCATAGGGGATGGAGTATTCTTGGGTAAATGCAGTGGGGGCGTACCAGGTGGCATGGGAGAAGAGAGCTTGAACTCCAGCATAAGTTGGTAACAAGGGTGGGGAAGACCGAGCTTGTCATAAACTCTTCAATGGTGTGAAGCATTGTAGAGAGTCACAACTCTCTACAGTGGAATATTGCCATATTACCGATTCCCCAATACCTATCTTCTGTCCCTATTCATTTACCAAGCGGTCCATGTCAAGACAGTCTGTTCCATCCATGTTCCATGAGCATGGTAAGTTGGTCCATACAATGGTCTAGCCGGTGCCATCCTGGACTATGTCCCCATGTATGTTATTTCATCCATCTCATTCCATTTTATGTCATCCTTGCTATTTGTTGTCCTCACTTGCTCATACTAGTCATTACATCTTGAAACTGTGTCCATTCCTGTACTGTGCTGATATCAGTACTCTATCCTTCTACTTACTAAGCACCTTGGTTTATACCAGGCCCCTTTTATTGCCATCTGAAGATGGTGAATATACATCTTTCATCTTGTGTCATAGTCGTCTGATTACTCATTGTCTCATTGTTGTGCCCATTGCTGACATACTTGTCTCATCTCGTCCTTGTCTTGCTCTCATTGTCGTGCCAGTTGCTGACAGTCTCGTCCTGCCATGTCTTCACTGTTGTGCCAGTTGCTGGCCATCTCAGTTCATCTCATCTCTGCTGTTATGCCAGTTGCTGACAGTTTGCTAGTCTCTCTCTCATAGGATTTCTCGAGTCCTCCTCCTTCCCTTCCCCTTTTCTGCAGTCCATCCTTACGGTCCGCTTTCTTTTGAATCTGTTCTGGGCCAGTCTAGCATCGGTCTCTTGTCTCTCATCATTGAACATGCTCAGGACTCACTGCAGGACCAAGGGACCCCTTGGGCGAATACCCTTGCACCCCCATTCAACACACTTGTCCATCACCACAGTATGACCAGCGCTTCTTGGTCCTCAATAATGGAGGCGTAGAGGACCTGATGATGGAGGGGGAAAAGCAAGGCGAGAGTGACATGAGTGGAAGAGTAAGAAGTGGGGATGATGGTAGGCATAGGAGTTCAAGAGTAGTTAAAGCTCCACTACAATGTGTTTGCCTTTTTATATGCCAGTAGAATTGTCTTGGCATTAGTAAGGTGGCATTTGGGTTCCCACGTTCTTTCTGAAGCCAGATAACTAGTCCAGTGCACCAAATACTGCCTTTGGTTCGGAAGTCCTTGGTGATTAATGATAGATTCAATAGTGAATTCTTCCTCCAATTCAATTAGCTCTGATGGTGGTCAGGTAAAGTTTGGACCATGTTCTGGAGTTTCTTTGTAAGATGAAAGGAGGGAGGTGTAGAAAACATCGTGAATCTTCCATTGGGGAGGAAGTTTGAGATGAAAGGTGTTACACAAAGCGGTATTCTAGAGACTAGACCAACAATGAATCGCTCATGAAGAGACCAATCGTTGGAGTTCAAGTCAAAAAGAAGGGGTCTTGATATCCAGTCACACAGCTGGAGCTCTCGGAGTACTAGAACAACACTTGATTGCGTAGAACTAGCTACAGTACATGGCACTACTGATGGGTATTTATATGGGTGCTATAAGAGCACGGACCAGAGATAGTCAGCAGCAAGGGAAGAGAGAGAAACATATAAGGAAACGAAAGATAAGGATCAAGTCATAAATAAGGGATAGTGACTCATGTTGAATGAGTCATGCTAAAATAGGGTAAACCTAGGACGAGATAGTAAAGAAGGGGAACAAAAGAGTATTCTAGGAATGAAGCAAAGGGACCCAAGGTCAGTTTAGGGTCAGGGAATATCAGACAGAAAGAAAGGAAATGATGTTCAATGACAACAAAGGGAGGTTGGTGAACACCTCCTCAGCAACTGTAATAGAAGGCCACCAAAAAGACTACTTAAGTAATCTCCAATGGTCCTACTTGTTTAGAAGAGAGTTTTCAGTTGGGGATTTGAAGTTTCAGGTTTTTGGCATTAAGCCAGACCTTATCCCTGATGTTCCAGGGTTTAAACTTGAAGAAGACTCATGTCTTCATTTTGAGTTGGATGAGTTGGTGGGCGGCTTCTGCTTCTTTCTGAGCAGTTTCGAGGAGGGAGATGCATTGTTCAAGGGCGGGAATATAGGTTTTCCTAAGGGGAGGATAAGAACAGGGTTCATATCCATATAGTAGGGAGAAAGGGGTTTGGTTGATAGAAGAGTGGATGGCGGAATTGTGGGAGAATTCCACCCAGGGGAGTAGGTCCAGCCATTTGAGGGGTTGTCCTTGGCAGAAAATACAGAGGTAGATTTCTAACTGTTACAAATCCGTTCATTTTCACCTAGCTTTGACACGTGACTTGATCACATGACACATCACATGACCAGATCATGTGACTGGTCTAGGCCCTTATCTCTTATCTACACGTTGTATTAATCTCCGTCGTCTTCTACTTCTTTTCACACGATCGTGAGAACACTCTAACCATGTATAGTCATCCTTATCATAGATAGTACCTGACACAGCTTGGTCTGTGCGCCGCTTGTAGTAGTATATAAATGCAATGACAGCCAACCGGACAAACCAGTTTTGTCCTTGTTGGGATTCCCCTAACGAGTGCTCCTCACCCTTAAGTCGCGTCCTCCAGTATTGAAGAGTAGGTCCTAGACATCTGTCTTAGGGTCGCCTTCAAAGGACAAAACTAGTTTACTCTACTACCTACTCTCCCCACGACCGGGTTACGTCGCAACAACCGCTTCACTTACTCTTACCTCCCTCTATTTGTTTCCCTCGTACCACCGTTAAGCGTCACTTCTTGCACTTGTGCAAACCCGGACACCAGGGTTAAGGTGGTTGGCCATACCGTTGTGTCAACGGCACAGAAAGCAACTGCGACTTCAATTGCTGTGTGCAAGGATTGACCATCCTGCAAACGAGTTCGCTTTGCAAAGGCTTTGACCTCATTCGAGAGGACACGCTTCGCCGCTCGTAACTGGTTTTTAGCGCTTGGCACTGTACGGTGTCCCCCAAGGTGCGATCAGGGGTAATAGTGGTATTTTCCAC
>JBBPKR010000330.1:0-11934 GCA_038089375.1 Pseudoaustroboletus valens | reverse complement strand
GTTCTTATGGATCACAAGAACCTGACTTACTTCAAAGACCCATGAAAACTCTCCCAGTGCCAGGTGTGCTGGCTCCTGTTCCTCCAGGACTTCGATCCATCCTGTTGTGCTGTCCCCGGTACCCAGATGGGTCCAGCGGACACCCTCTTCTGCAAAGATTCTGTGGACACCTCTGCTGGTAACACAGATGTTCAACTCCTTCCTGATGATGCTTTCACGCATCATATTAACGCCATTGACCTCTCCCTCATGGAACAAATTAAGGAGTCCTCCCCATCCGGCCCTCTCATACTCACTTATCTCAAGGAGCTCCACTCAGAATCTCCTTCACTTCCACTCTGGTCATCCCCCTCTGACTGGACTTATGCTGATGGCCAACTCTATTTCTGTTCCTGACTGTATGTCCCGGACCCCGCCCATCCGCACCTGGTCAAGGATGCCCATGGATCTCCCTCGGGTGGCCATGGCGGTCACCTCCATACCCTCGCCCTCCTTTCAAAGGACTACTGGTGGCCAGGTATGGCTACCTTTGTCCGGAAATATGTGGCAGGCTGTGCGGTTTGCCAGGCCAATAAAGTGCAAACCCATCCCACTGTTTCCCCCTCTGTCCCGTTGGCGGTCCACACCTCCCGTCCATTTTCCCACCTTTCGGTGGATCTCATCACAGACCTTCTGTTACACGAAGCGGAGTTCTGAGTCTTAGGCCAAGGAGGAATCGCTCACGAAGAGTCCGCTCCTTGGAGTTCAAAGACAAGGGGAAAGGTCTCGATATCCAGACACACAGCTGGAGCTCTCGGGGAACTAGAACAACACTTGATTGTGTAGAACTAGCTAAAGAACATCATTGTACTGTTACTGGTATTTAAGGATCTACCTATCACGCACAGACCATGCTGTGTAACAGTAGGGAACAAGAGAAAGACATAACGGGATAGAGAGATAAGGGGATAAGAAGATAAGAAGATAAGAAGATAAGAAGATAGTGACTCATGTTGAATGAGTCACGCTAGATAGGGAGAACCCGGACGAAGATAGGTGAGATAAACAGGCCATCTCTCATTGAACAAGGGAAGGTAACCAAGGATGATCAAGAGTCAGGGAATAGTGGAAAGAAACAAAGGAAATAATGTCCAATGATGACAACAGCAGGTTAAGGGCGTTCTCCAGGGCAACTGTAACATTACCTCCGTCGTAGGCTGGAGACTCTGTGTCCAGCAACAACTTATAATGTATCTCACCCGGAATTCCCCTCAACAGCTTCGAGGTCCACCTCGCCTTCCACCACATCAAGTGGTTCTCTATCCTGGTGGCAGTCCATCGAGTAATGACCCAGTCGTCTGCAGTATTGACATCTGTGTGAACAGGCACACTCTGCCACAGTAACTCCGGCCCTTTCGCAATGTTTGCAGCGATGATGGGGGCAGTACTCGAGAAGGTTATGGTTCTCTCCGCAGAAAGAACAAGGGTCATCATGGTTCTCAGCGGACGCATATGGAGGTGGAGGAGTACTCCCCTCCTCAGCTGGCGGAGCAGTAGCAGGGACTGGGAGAATGTCAGGGTCGAAGCGAGGGCCAGGAGTGAGGACCAGATAAGGGGAGCCGGGGGTCTGAACAGAGAGGGAGGAACGACAATGGGTGATGGCTGGGCTGCTGGGTTGTGTACGACGATGACGATTTGGGGAGGAGGAACCAGACAAAGACGACGAAGGAGGGATTGGGTGTGAAGGACGATGTGTCCTAGAGTGGGTGGTTGTAGGGGCGAGAGAGATGGGTGGAGTAATGCGTCTCGAGGGGTGAGGAAGGTGTGGTGAGAGTCTAGCCAGGTTACTCCTCTGGACTCGAGCTCGTTGTTCCTGAAAGGAGTAGGGGCTGGCTCGAAACCGACTCTGAAATGCCATGGCTTCCACCGCATAGTTATCCTGACCCTGTTGAGTAAGAGAGCGCCACCAACCACTGAAGGCAGAGAAAAGGTCCCTAGGATGGATTGAAGCAATCGCGTTGTTGAGCTGGGCCTCCATGAGGGAGGAGAGGATGCGTCAGAGGAGGGTGGAGAAGCAGACCTGCATTGCTCCAAATAGGGTGGGGTCGGACGTGAGGTTGGAGATGGGGATCTGAGAGAAAAACAACTGAAGATGAACAAAAGAAAAGTAGATAAGAAGGAGGTTACAAGTGATGGGGTCTCTATTTAAACCGATTCTTTCAGTGATGGTATACATGATTGGGGGAGACTCAAGAGCAGTGGAAAGTATCTCATCCTGAATTTCGTCAGGGAGAAGGGATGAAACTGTTACGATCAACCATGATGCGTAACATGTGACATGACCAGTAGTGTCAAGTGATGTACCAAGGGGTTACGGCGTCAAGCGGTACCCTTCTCTCACTGAGGTGAGCGACGGCTGTAGACGACAGTGGCCGTGGCAGGAAGTCTCCAAGACTCCCTTCAACACAGGTGGCATAGGACAAAGTCCTAGAAGCAGACCTGGAGAGGTTCAGCTCTCACTGACAGATGTTTCCTACCTAGGGATAGGAGCGGCCCTCGATGATGAGGATGGCAATGACGTTGAGGAGTCTAAGGCCCGGCTTAGACTGGAGGATGAGATAGAAAGAATCAACCAACAGACTTGAAACTATGTGGTATTGTATAGATCAAGGTTAAAGATGGAAGTACAGGAGAGAGAGGTTTATATACGGTATCATAACGAGTTCAAGCAGAGCTTGAACTAGTTTAGGGCAGGCACTATCGAGTCATAATGAGTCAGTGATATAAAAGGAACTATGAGGCTATGCGCAAGAGAGCATAGCCGAGGAGGGCAGTGTCTGTGACAAGAAACGAGTCATAAATAAGTAGCACTGCCTAGAAGGCAGTGGTTGGCACAGGAGAGGGCGAGAAACGGAAGTATTGGTGCCACTCCGCCGGGGAGCAGTCTTGTGCGAGCGCGGCATTCCAGTCATCCTCGTTGATAACAGGGGAAAAAGGGAAGGGGGTTTCCTCGACTGTAACAGGAACGATGGGAGTGTTGGAATGGGTACAACCCATAGAGAGGTCGTAGTCTGAGTTGGTGTCAAACACTTGGGTCATGCCCAGGTCAGCCATATCGATGGAGCCTGATGGGTTATCCCCATGGGTAGAGGGGGAGGGAGGGCGAGCAGTGGCAGAGCGAGAGGTGGACGAGAGGAAGTTTCTGGCCATGGTGGTGGGGGTTCAGATGGAGAAGGTGGAGGGACGGCTGGTCTTATAAGCAAGGAGGAGTTCATCGGAGTGGGAAAGGTTTGATTTGGGTTCCCAGGTATTTTCTGATGAGGGCCATCCTTTCCAGGATATCAGATACTGCCTTTTGCCTCGAGGTCTGCAGTGTGAGAGGATTTGTTCCACCTCGTATTCTTCTTCGCCCTCTATCTCCTCAGGGGGTGGAGATAGGAAGTTTGGTCCATGTTCCACTGTCTCCCTATAGGTAGATAAGAGGGAAGCATGAAACATGTCATGGATGCGCCAAGTGGGGGGAAGTCGGAGGCAATATGCCACAGGGGAGATGACCTGGGTAATTTCAAAGGGTCCTTCCCTTCTGGGTGCTAATTTCCTGGACAGATAACGGAAATGAAGGTTCCGGTTTTCAAGCCAGACCTTATCTCTGACTTTCCATGGAGAGAAGCGAGATAGGGAGCATTCCCTCATGATCCGTCGGGACCTTTCATGTGCTACCAGGGCTTCCTTTCTTCCCTCTTCGATAAGAGATAAGCGGTTCTCTAGGGTTGGTAGGAAGGTCTTTCTGATTGGGGGGTAAGCCCTGGGTTCATATCCCATCATTAGGAAGAAGGGGGATTGGTTGATGGATGAATGGGTGGACAAGTTGTGGACAAATTCAGCAAGGGGGAGTAGGGAGGCCCAGGTGTTGGGCTTGCCAGAGCAGAAGATGCATAGGTAGGTTTCTAACTCTTGGTTTACTCGTTCAGCTTCTCCATCAGTTTGGGGGTGGTAGGCGGTAGAGAGGGCGATGTCATATCCAAGGAGTTGAGCGAGTTCCTTGGCGAATGCAGAGGCGAATTGGGGGCCTCTGTCCGAGATGCACTTGTCATGTAGTCCAAATCTAGGGAAAATTCATTTGAAAAAGAGAGAGGCTACTCCTTTGGCAGTGATAGAATCAGTGCAAGGTAGAAAAAGTGCCCCCTTTGTAAGCCCATGGTCGACCATGACCAGAACAGCAGTGAAACCAGAGGAAATCAGCAATGAGGTGATAAGATCCAGTGAGATCTGCTGGAAGGGGCAAGTTGAGGAGGATTGAATTGGAAGGAGGGGAGGTTGAGACGGGTGGGTGTTAACCTTGTTGGCCTGGCAAGTGGCACAGCCCAGAACCAAGTGTCGCACCAGGGACGAGAGACCAGGCCACCAATAATCTCGAGCTACTAGGTTCTGAGTGCGGAGGATGCCAGGGTGCCCTGCAGCAGGGGAGTCATTGGACAGGTGAATAATATCTAAGTGAAGCGGTTCCGGGACATAGAGGTGACCCTTGTAATACAAGAGGCCTTGTTCCGTTAACCAGTCCAACGCAGATGCCCTGGGAAGAAGGGAGGATCCCTCCGCCAGGCGAGAAAGGGCGGAGGAGGCAAGAGAGTCGGAAAAGGTGAGATCAGCAATTTTTGCTGCAATGGCCATGTCCAGAAAGCAGACAAAAAGGTGGTCGGAGAGCAGGGTGACATCAACATTGTCAGCAGTGGTGTCGACATCATACCTGCGGGACAGGGCATCAGCTGGTGCCATCTGAGTGCCAGGGAGATGGTGGAAGACGAGATCAAAGTCCATCAGGAAGAACTGCCATTGAGCATGCCGTCTGGAGAGCCACTGGGGCTGGCAGAAGTAGGTTAAATTCTTGTGATCGGTGAGCATGGTGACAGGAAGACCGGTTCCTTGGAGGTAGTGTCGCCACTCCTCCAAGGCATGAATGACTGCCAGAAGTTCTCTATCGTAGATGTCGTAGTTTCGCTCTGCAGGGGAAAAGGTCTTGGACAGGTAGGCACAGGGTTGGAGATCTCCATTGCCGTTCTTTTGCATGAGCACTGCACCAGAAGTGATGAGGGAGGCATCAGTCATGACAAAGAAGGGTTGTTCAACATCGGGCATGCGGAGTAATGGCTTGGAAAGGAAGGAATACTTTAGTTGGTCAAAGGATTCCTGACACTCATGAGACCATAGCCAAGGGACTTCTTTCTTGGTGAGGTCGATTAGAGGCTGAGCATGCTGTAATACCTTCCGTACTCTTTCCCAGTGAAGGTTGAGATTGTTGCCGGAGTGGATCATGAAGTCATCCATGTAAATGATTAACCATCCTTTGGCAAGGAAGTTGCCAAAGATGTCATTCATCATTGCTTGGAAGGTAGGGGGTGCATTGCAGAAACCAAAGAACAGGACGTTGGGTTCAAAGAGGCCGAAGGGGGTGATGAAGGTGGCTTTCCACCAATCTTCTGGTTTGATCAGGACATTGTTATATCCCCAACGAATGTCCAATTTGGTGAAGAGGGTGGACCCTTTCAGTTTGTCGACAAGGTCAGAGATGCAGGGAAGTGGATAAGCATTTTTTACCGTGGCCGAGTTGAAATACCTGTAATCCTAACAGGGTCGGAGGGTTCCATCTTTCTTTGGGACAAAGAAAAAGGGGGAAGCCTGTGGGGACTTGGACGGGGAGATCTTTCCAGATGTCAGGTGTTCGTTAATGAACTCTTTACATGCTAGGAGTTCCTTTGAGTTGAGGGAGTAGGCCTTGGCTACCTTGGAAACGAAATCTTCCTTTAGTTCAATGGCGTGGTCCCAGGGACGAGATGGGGGTAAGGATGAACCAGTGGGCTTCTCAAAGACATCCTTGTATTCTTCGAGTTCCATGGGGAGAACAACTTTTTCCTTAGGTTGTTCTATTGCTATCTCAGTGGTGATAGTTGTTTTTCGTACATCTAGATATTGGAAAAGGTAGGGGGTGTCGGAGGAAGGTGGTTCAGGGATGGAGACTACCCCGGTTTTCCAGTTGATGAGAGGGTTGGCCTTCCAAAGCCAGGGGAGTCCTAATATTACCTTCTTCTTTCTGCATCTTAGAACATAGAACTCCTTCCTTTCTTCAGTGTTTCCTATTCGAAGATTGAGGACGGTCTTGTAATGAATGATGCCTCCATTGTTGGGTGTTCCATCGACATTGGAGGCAATGACTGGGACAGTCATTCGAGTGAGGGGGAGTTTCAGTTGGAGGGCAAGATCCCTGTCTATAAAGTTACCAATGGCCCCACTGTCCACTAGTGCGATTTCGTCAACGATTTGTTGTCCTTCTGTGATACAAAGAGTGATAGGGAGTTTCATAGAACGTTCTTTGCTACCGGTATTGTACACAGAGGCGATAGTTACTTTAGGAAGGGGAGACGTCAAGGCTTTCTTCCTTTTCAAAAATCCTCCTTGATCTCATTTATTTGGGCGGAGGAGATGACTTCTGCCTTATCATCATCGTAGACCATTTGTAAAACTTGAAGGATCTCTTCCTTAGAGACCTTTTTTGCTGCTAGGGAGTCAACATATTTTCCTAGGTCAGACCTAGGGGGTGCAGGGGTGGTGGAGGCTACTCTGGCCACTACAGGTCAAGAAAGGTTTCGAGGAGGGAGGGGGGGTCTGGAGGGGAAAGGGGGTCATCTGGGGTTTGAGAGAGAGGAGCTGCCATGATGGTTGGATGCTCTGCAACCTTCTTGATGGCAAACGAAGCAGAGTCCTTTCCTCATATGGTTGGCTTGTTGGAGAGGGGTGAGTCAAACAGAATCGATGTCCATAGCCATTAGGTCTCTAGTGTTTTGAAACGATCTAAATCCTATGCCCTTCCATAGGTTAGTGATTCGTTTTTTCTGGGCATTGAAGTCTTCCGCGTTCTTGATCCAATCCTTGAAGGTGGTGGGTATGGTGAACATAGAGAGGATCATTTCAGCGATCCTGGGGTGAACTCCTTTCATAAACAGGAGAATAAGTGTTTCATCATCGGTTAGTCCTGCTCTGGCAGCTAGGAGTCGAAATTGATTGATAAAATCCTGGAAACCAGTATTCTTATTCCAGTTCTGTGTTAATTGTTCTAATTCCCTCCTGGCAGACTTCTTCAGGTTGTAGGGAAAAAAGGTCTTGGTGAAGTCTTCTTCGAATTTAGCGAATGTTCGCTCTACTGGTGTGGTGGTCGCATCTGATACCTTTCTGTACCAGGTTTCGGTGAAGAGGGTGGCCTTATTCTTCAACTTGTTGAGGCAGGTGAGGAGCTGGGCATCGTTGTCGTATAGGGTGCTATTCATAGTAAAGTAGGCCTTCATGGCCAAGATCCATTGCATTGCATTCGCGAAATCTCTGGTGAAGTCATCAGGGAGACCAGTCTTTAATTCTGTGGCTCAACCACTCGCTGTGGTAGCCTGTCCACTCATGGCAGTGGGGGTAGAGGTGTAGGTGGAAGGGGAAGGGAAAGAAGTTGAAGAACTAGGGGGTTGCGGAATGACAGTCTTCAGCTTTCTGGAAATAGCTGGACCTGTTTCCTTGAGAAGGGATTGGGCGGAGGAGGAGGTGATGAAGGGAGTTACGGAGGGAGAAGAGGACTGCTGCGGCTGTTGGGTTTCTTCTTCTTCGTCGTCGTTGCCAGGGACACGAAACCCTCTGAGTGGATGGTGCGAAATGGTGGCAGTCTGCTAAGCAGCAGAGGCAAGGGGAAGAGCTAGTTCTTTTGTTACACGAAGCGAAGTTCTGAGTCTTAGGCCAAGGAGGAATCGCTCACGAAAAGTCTGCTCCTTGGAGTTCAAAGACAAGGGGAAAGGTCTCGATATCCAGACACACAGCTGGAGCTCTCGGAGGACTAGAACAACACTTGATTATGTAGAACTAGCTAAAGAACATCATTGTACTGTTACTGGTATTTAAGGATCTACCTATCACGCACAAACCATGCTGTGTAACAATAGGGAACAAGAGAAAGACATAACGGGATAGAGAGATAAGGGGATAAGAAGATAAGAAGATAAGGAGATAAGGAGATAGTGACTCATGTTGAATGAGTCATGCTAGATAGGGAGAACCCGGATGAAGATAGGTGAGATAAACAGGCCGTCTCTCATTGAACAAGGGAAGGTAACCAAGGACAATCAAGAGTCAGGGAATAGTGGAAAGAAACAAAGGAAATGATGTCCAACGATGACAATGGCAGGTTAAGGGCGTTCTCCAGGGCAACTGTAACACCTTCCCCTAGTCCACAGCCATGATTCTATTATGGTTGTGGTCGACCATGGCCTTAGTAGGGGGGTAATTCTCACTCCTTGCTCCAAAGCCATTGATGCCGCTGGCATTGCCAACCTTTTCTTCTACCATGTCTTCAAACGCTTTGGCCTCCACGACAAACTCATCTCTGATCGTGGCCCACAATTTGCCTCAGCATTCACTAGAGAGCTTGCCAAACTCACTGGATACGATTTGGCCCTCTCTACAGCTTACCACCCCCAATCTGATGGGCAAACCAAACGTTATAACCAGGAGTTAGAAACCTACCTCCACATCTTTTGCCAGGGTCAGCCTATGAAATGGCTTGACCTGCTCCCTTGGGCTGAGTTTTCCCATAACTCTGCCATCCATTCCTCTACCAACAAATCCCTGTTCTCCCTCCTCTACGGATTTGAACCTCGTTCTTATCCCCCTCTCAGGAAAACCTGTTACAGTTGAGGATACCCCCTCCCCCTTTTCCCCTGTTATCAACGAGGACGACTGGAACACTGCGCTCGCACAAGACTGCTCCCCAGCGGAGTGGCATCAATACTTCCGTTTCTCGCCTTCTCCTGTGCCAACCACTGCCTTCTAGGCAGTGCTACTTATTTATGACTTGTTTCTTGTCACAGACACTGCCCTCCTCGGCTATGCTCTCTTGCACATAGCCTCGTAGTTCCTTTTATATCACTGACTCATTATGACTCGATAGTGCCTGCCCTAAACTAGTTCAAGCTCCGCTTGAACTCGTTATGATACCATATATAAACCTTTCTCTCCTGTACTTCCATTTTTAACCTTGATCTACACAATACCATGTAGTTTCAAGTCTGTTGGTTGATTCTTTCTATCTCATCCTCCAGTCTAAGCCGGGCCTTAGACTCCTCAACGTCATTGCCGTCCTCATCGTCAAGGGCTGCTCCTATCCCTAGGTAGGGAACATCTGTCAGTGAGAGCTGAACCTCTCCAGGTCTGCTTCTAGGACTTCATCCTATGCCACCTGTGTTGAAGGGAGTCTTGGAGACTTCCTGCCACGGCCGCTGTCGTCTACAGCCGTCGCTCACCTCAGTGAGAAAAGGGTACCGCTTGACGCCGTAACCCCTTGGTACATCACTTGATACTACTGGTCATGTCATGTGTTACACATCACGGTTGATTGTAACAAAACCTATATCCCAGCCCTAGAACAATGCCTCTCTCTTCTTGAAACTGCTTGAAAGGAAGCAGAAGCCTCTCATCAACTTGCTCAACTTAAAATGAAAGAACAAGTCTTCTCTCGGTTTAAACCATGGAGCATCAGAGATAAGGTCTGGCTCGATGCCAAGAACTTAAAACTCCAAGTTCCCAACCAAAAACTATCCCTGAAACACATCGGACCATTAGAGATCACTCAGGTAGTGTCCTCTGTGGCATTCCGACTCAAACTTCCCCTGCAATGGAAGATCCATGACGTCTTCCATGCATTCCTCCTCTCCTCCTATAATGAGACCCCGGAACATGGACTCAATTTCCCCCAACCACCTCCCGAACTTGTTGGATCGGATGAAGAGTTTACCATGGAATCCATTATCAATTACCGTGGATCTCCATCACAGAGGCAGTACCTCGTGCATTGGACTGGTTACCCGGCTTCAAAACAAACGTGGGAACCCGAGTGCCACCTTACTAATGCCCAGACAATTCTACTGGCATATAAAAAGGTGAACAAATTGTAGTGGAGCTCAAACCGCTCTTGTTCCTCTATGGCCATCATCCCCCACTCATATCCTTCTATTCACACTGCCTTTGCCTTCCTTACCCCCTCTTCTCATCGCATCCTCTATGCCTCGCTTGTCAAGGACAGAGAAACCCTGGTTGCGCTTCACACCACTCTGGAGTTCACGTCTGAACCCATCATCACTTCCCTCGTCTGCAGTTATCTCCAGCTTGCTGGACTTCAATCCCTTTTCCCCCGGGCCGCCTGGCAGTTGCCAAGTTGATCTACACAATACCACATAGTTTCAAGAAGTCTCACTGATTATTCCTAATCATTCTCTAGTCTAAGCCAGGCCTTAGACTCCTCAACATTGATCTCATCTTCTGAGATCTCTTCATCGTTGCCGTCCTTGTCATCAAGGGCCGCTCCATCCCTAGGTAGGGATACTGTTACAGTTGAGGATACTGTTGGATTCATACTTAGCGTTACCTAGTTGATTACGTAATGCATCGAGCGGACTCATCACCGCTCAACGGACTTAGACCTACCTCAGTTGGTTGCCATACAACCTACTGAGGTAAGACATCATTTACTTACTTCTTTGATACACTACTTATACACCTGTAGGTATATATTTCCTACAGGTTATGAGCCCTGGTGCTTCGTGACTAAACAAAGGAACATTTCTATCACTCTCTATAATCCTTCATTCACATCGCCTATGTCTACCTCTACTAGGGACGAACTAAAAATTCTGAAGCTTGACGCCACCGGAAAGAACTGGCCAACTTGGAAAACCAAGTTGGAACACACTCTAGGTGCGAAGCAGCTGAAGAAATATCTTCACGGAGAAGCCAAGGTCCCTGTAAACCCTATATATCAGCACTCCTCACCCGCATGGATACCAACCATGGCTGACGAGCTGAAGGAAGCGGCAGACTATGAAAAGGCCATGGAGGACTGGGATGAGAAAGATTCTACTGTAAAACATTACATCAGTTCCTCCATCCCCGACTCACTCTATATTCACCTTATCTCTAAATGGATGGGCGCTGAATACTTCAAAGCACTTTGTGAACTCTTTGAAAATTGGTCTATTGCTATCTGTGTTGAAAAGCGACGCCAGCTCAGAGAACTCAGACTTAAAGATGGGGGCAATGCCCGTGCTCACATTGACAAAATGATGACACTGCGCGAGGAACTTGCCTGCATGGGAGAGCCTGTGTCCAACAAGGACTACTTCAATATGGTCTTCACATCACTTCCGAGCTCCTACAATCCCATTCTAACCTCCGTCTCGACAAGCATAAGGCTGTTAAATTGGCAACTCACCTCACACCAGCTGATCTCCCAAGTCATCAACGAATATGATCGCCTCTCTATCCAAAAGGGTGGGAAGTCAAAGTCAAAAGAAGACGACGCTGTGTTCTCGGCTGACAGCAAAAAGGGTAACCGCCGAAAGAAGTGCACCGATTCATGCAGAAACTGTGGATGGGACGGTCACAAGACCAACAGCTGCTGGGAAGAAGGCAGTGCTAAGCACGGCCAAGCTCCAAAGGGTTGGAAACCATGTGGAAAGAAGTCCAAGGCTGATACAAAAAGCCCACACAAACTGCTACAGCAGCCACAACGAGCGAACCTGATGGTGTCTGGTTAGCTGAAGCTGCTGCAGTCGACGAAAGTGAGGTTACATCGACCTTACCCTACGCCTTGCTAGCATGCACATCTGCTGTCGAACTTTATGACAGTGGCGCTTCACAACACTTCTCCCCTTTCTGTGATGAATTCGTTAGGTTTGAAGTCATCCCTCCTAAGTCGATATGCGCTGCCGATAAGCACACCTTCAAAGCCGTTGGACGAGGGGACATGTATATTGAAGTCCCAAATGGTGCAATGAAAACGTGCATACTCCTAAAGGATGTCCTATATGCACCATCAATGGGTGTCACCCTCATATCAATAAGCAAGCTTACTGCAGCTAGATACTCAGCGCT
>JBBPKR010000329.1:0-11977 GCA_038089375.1 Pseudoaustroboletus valens | reverse complement strand
AGCCGAGGAGGGCAGTGTCTGTGATGGGAAACGAGTCATAAATAAGTAGCACTGCCTAGAAGGCAGTGGTCGGCACAGGAGAAGACACAGGAGAAGGCGAGAAACGGAAGTATTGGTGCCACTCCGCTGGGGAGCAGTCTTGTGCGAGCGCAGTGTTCCAGTCGTCCTCGTCAATGACGGGGGAAAAAGGGGAGGGGGTATCCTCGACCGTAACACCCTCCCCTTTTTTGTCTATTATCAATGAGGATGACTGGAATGCAGCACTCTTCCAAGACTGCTCCCTGGTGGAGTGGGATCAATACTTCCATTTCTTGCCTTCTCCTGTGCCAACCACTGCCTTCTAGGCAGTGCTACTTATTTATGACTCGTTTCTTGTCACAGACACTGCCCTCCTTGGCTATGCTCTCTTACACATAGCCTCATAGTTCCCTTTTTATCCCTGACTTATTATGACTTGATAGTGCCTGCCCTACACTAGTTCAAGCAGAGCTTGAACTCATTACAATACCCTATTTAAACCTATCTCTCTTGTATTTGTATCTCTACCTTGATCTACACAATACCACATAGTTTCAAGTCTGTTGGTTGATTCTTTCTATCTCATCCTCTAGTCTAAGCCAGGCCTTAGACTTCCTCAACGTCATTGCCATCCTCATCATTGAGGGCCACTCCTATCCCTAGGTAGGGAACCTCTGTTAGTGAGAGCTGAACCTCTCCAGGTCTGCTTCTTGGACTACATCCTATGCCACCTGCATTAAAGGAAGTCTCGAAGACTTCCTGCCACAGCCGCTAGCATATCTAGCTGTCACTCACATTAGTGAGAGAAGGGTACTGCTTGATGCCGTAACCCCTTGGTGCATCACTTGACACTACTGGTCATGTCACATGTTACATATCATGGTTGATTATAACAGAATGGAGTCCTAGCTCAGAAGCAAAATGCTTTGCTTTAGTGGAAGGAAGAGCTTTGATAAGGGTATCAGCAACCATGCTATCAGTAGGGCAGTAAAGTAAATGAATGGAACCTTTCAAAATAGAAAAATGAATGAAATGATATCTAATATCAATATGCTTAGTACATGTGTGATAATTACCGTCCTTGGTAAGTGCGATAGCAGATTGGTTGTTGTTGAAAAGGGTAATTGGGTTGCAAAGTGGTCCAAACACCTCACCAATAAGACAACAAAGCCAAAGAGCTTCCTTAGCAGTGTGGGTTGACGCAACATACTCAGCCTCGGTTGTCGAGAGCATGACGAGCTCTTGCTTGCGTGAACTCCACGCGATTGCACCGCCATCAATAAGGAAGGCATAGCCCGATATGGCATGCTGGTGTTCCTGGGATGCTCCATCTGTGTCAGCATAGCCCTCGAGACTTTTGGTCTGCATCCCGAATGTGAGTGACCATGTTTTTGTGCCAATTAGGTAGCAGTAGACATGTTTGAGCACTTCCCAATGTGGTAATCCAGGGTTGTCAGTGAATTGGGCGATTGTTGACATGGCAAATGCAATATCCGGTTGTGTACCCACTGTGAGGTACATAAGGAAACCAAGCACTGACCGAAATGGTACTTGTCACATTGTTGCAGTGTCAGCAGCAGATGTCAGGGACTGTGATCGTGACAGTTGAATGTTCAGGTCCATGGGGATCAATAGTGGCTTCTAATCAGCAAAATTGTATTTAGTGAGGATAGCTTCGGTATAGGATTGTTGTGAGATAGAAATGGTATGGGGTCACGATTATGCACTACCTTCATCCCAAGAAGCCAGCTGATAGGTCTGAGATCTGTGATCTTGAATCGCAACCCGATTTCATCCTTAAATGCTTTGACAAGCTCTTTCGACAACCCGTTAATGGTGCAGTCATTGACATGTGACACGAGGATTAGTATGTTGGCACCTATTTTCGCCACAAAAACTCCCCAGTCTGCTTCTGTGTGTTTGAATCTGAGTGCAGCGAGTTCTCTGCTCAGCTGCTGGTACCATTTCAGCGCACCCTGTTTCAAACCATAAAGGGCAATATGCAGGCATGCTACAAAGTCGTGGCTGTGTGCAGTAATGCCAGGGGATAGTTCCATATATATTATTTCATTGTTGTCTAGTTTACCATTGAGGAATGCTGAGTGAAAATCAAAGACATCAATGTCCCAGTCATAGCAGGTGGCAATAGCGAGAATGAGATGTAGTGATGAGAGGCAGGCAACCAGGGCATATGTTTCATAGTAGTCAACACCTTGAACTTGTGTGAAACCACAGGCAACAAGACGAGCCTTGTATTTATCAATTTCGCTGGCCGCGTTCGTCTTTATCTTGAAGACCCACTTGCAGTTGACAACATTTGTCCCTTTTGATGGTCACAGCACAATGTCCCAGGTATGTGCATCATCAAGGCTTTTCAGCTCAGCATTGATCACTTCATCCCAGCATGCCCAGTCTGGCCTTTTCTGTGCCTCATCAACTGTGCGCAGTTTGAGTACTTCCGCCTCGGAGACTCCCACAAACATTGCATAAGTGATATCACTATCACCCCACTCATCAGCCACATCGGCTTCTGTGGCCCCACTCTCCCCCTCACTCTCACGTCAGCCCTCAAGAGCCACTTCGACACCATGCGGCAAAATGGCTGCTTCTTTGTTGGTCCCAGAAAGCATGTTGAGGTAAGGGAATTTACCTTGTAGGCGTGCTGACCGGCACAACTTGACAATGGGTGCTGATGGTTTCATTTCATTCATAGCGGGCAGTCCAGTTGATAGCAGGAGTTTGGCACTGGTATGTTCGACTTTCGGTAAGTTGTTTCTTGCACTGGTGCTTTCACTTTTAAGGCACTGATCATTCTTTCCAGCTTCCTTGCCATGCTCCCCCTCAATCTGTGGCCTGGACTGCCCAGATTTGTCGTCCCTGCGGTTTGTGAACAAAACATTGCGCTCAATGTTCACAGTATGTCTTTTCTTGTCATAGACCCAGTGAGCACTGCTTTCAGTGTTATAGCCCATCCAGCATCCTGCTCATGCTTGAGCATCGAGTTTTGACCTGGAGTCATTGTGGACCCACACGCATGTGCCCCATTCCGGTAAGCCATTCAAATTTGGTTTTTTCCTGATAAGCAGCTCATGTGGTATCTTGCCATTGAGCACATGAGATGCCATTCAGTTTTTAACCCAAACGGTATGCATTAATGCTTCTCCCCACAGGGCTTTCAGCAATCCGGTAGCATGTAGGACTGTGCGGACCTGTTTGACTAGAGTCTGGTTCAGCCACTCAGCCACTCCATTGTGCTGCAGTGTATCGTGCATGGTAAGCTTTCGCTCTGTCCCTTCACTTTTTAGGTACTGGGTGAACTCATCACTCAGGTATTCACCACCTCCGTATGACTGAAGCCATTTGATTACAGTGCCATGCTGTGTCCATGCCCAAGCAGTATAGGTTTTATAGGCATCAAATGTGTCAGATTTCGCTGCAAGCAGATAGAGGTGCATGTATCATGTGTGATCATCTGTAAATGACACATAATATTTCTTGTGTCCAGGGGTTTGCACATCTGATGGGCCCCAGACGTCACTATGCACCTTGTCTCTGAAGGTATTGTGCCATTGTGGTTCATGGACATTCCTGATAGGTTTGTGGGTTGCTTTTCCATATTTGCAGGACTCACACTGACCCATCATTTGATGCATAGGATCTAATTTGATTCCTTCAACCATGCCTTTTGTGAGCATGTCACAGATTGTGCTTGGTGTGAGATGGAATAGCCATGAGTGTAGTTCCTTCATGGTGAGTACTTCTGGTGAGCTGGTGGCTCCTGTGAATGGTTGGTGTGTGGTGTGCTTTATACAGTATAGGCTGTTGCTAACAGGTATTTCTTCTATCAGGCATTTTCTGGCATCAAAGATCCAGCAAGCAGATTCACAGAAGAGTGCTGCATAACCTGTGGCTGCAAGTTTGCTGATCGAGATTAGGGTAACACCCATAGACGGTATATACAGCACATTCTTCAAAAGGATGTGTGCCTTGGATTTGCCATTTGGTAACTTGATATACAGATCTCCGCTTCCAGTAGCATCGAAGGTGCGCTTGTCAGCAGCTCAAATAGGCTTAGGTGTTATGGAAACAAAGTTGATGAATAGTTCACGGTATGGGGATAGGTGCTGTGATACACCGCTGTCATATAGCTCGACGGTTGTGGATGATGTGTCCAAGTGTGCAAGGACTGCAAATGGGATCAACATGACTATGTTTGGTTCTTCAGAGCTATCAACAAACCATACACCATCGGGTTCAGCATCATCAGTTGCAGTATTTGCACTCTTTGAAGACTTTGTACTTGAATCTTTAGACTTTTTGCCTCTCAGTTTCCAACCTTTTGGTGTGTGACCGTGCTTGCCTCCACCTTCCTCCCAGCAGTCATGGGCTCAGTGACCACCCCACCCACAGTTATTGCAGTCGCCATCAAATTTCTTTGTGCATCCCTTTTCCTTTTTGACATTAGCATTTAAGACTGTGTCCTCCTTTTCCACTTTAGGTTTTATAGAACCCTGCATGACGAGCTGGTCATATGTGTCAATGACCATATTGATGAGGTCAGAGCTTGAGATCTGAAGGCTTTGCCAGTGCATATTTAATGAAATGGTGGTGAGCAGTGGGTTGTAAGTGCATGGTAGTAAAGTGAAAATGATATTGAACAGGTCGGTATCTGAGATTGGGTGTCCAATGGATGCGAGTTCTGTTATGTGAAGCAGCATTCTGAGTCTTAGACCAAGGAGGAATCACTCATGAAGAGTCTGCTCCTTGGAGTTCAAAGACAAGAGGGAAGGTCTCGATATCCAGACACACAACTGGAGCTCTCAGAGGACTAGAACAACGCTTGATTGCACAGAACTAGCTAGGGGACACCATTGTACTGTTACTGGTATTTAAGGATCAACCTATCATGCACAGACCAAGCTGTGTAACAGTAGTGAAAGAGAGGAAGACAAATTGAGACGGAAAGACAAGCCGTCAACAAGATAAAGAGATAAGCTGATAGTGACCCATGTTGAATGAGTCAACCCTGATAGGAAGGAATCGGAAGGAGATAACGAGGGAACGGGACAGACCAGTAAGGTTCTATCGAGCAAGGGAAGGCAACCAAGGACAGTCAAGAGTCAATGAGTAATACAAGGGGATGAAAGAAATGATATCCAATGACGACAAAGGAAGATTGAGGGCTCTCTCCACAGCGACTGTAACATTACCTCCATTGTAGGCTGGAGACTCTGTGCCCAGCAACAACTTATAATGCACCTTGCTGGGAATCCCCTCCAACAGCTTCGAGGTCCATCTCGCCCTCCGCCACGTCGAGTGGTTCGCTATCCTGGTGGCAGTCCTCTGAGTAGTGACCCAATCGTCCACAATGTCAACATCTGTGAGAACAGGCACACTCTGCCACTGTAACCCTGGGCCTTCTGCAATGTTTGCAGCGATGATGGAGGCAGTACTCAAGAAGGTTATGGTTCTCTCCACAGAAAGAACAAGGGTCACCATGGTCCTCAGAGGACGCATACGGAGGTGGAGGAGTACTCCCCTCCTGGGTAAACGGAGCAGGAGCAGGGACTAGGAGAATGTCAGGGTTGAAGCATGGGCCATTGGTAATGATTGGATAAGGGGTACCAGGGGCCTGAACAGCGAAGGAGGAATGACGATGGGTGACAGCTGGGCTGCTGGGTTGTGGGCGATAACGACGAGTCAGGGAGGAGGAGTTAGACGAAGATGATGAAGGAGGGACTGGGTATGAAGGACAACACGTCCTAGAGTGGGAGGGAACAGAGGCGACAGCAATGGGTGGAGTAAGGCGTCTCTCGGGGTGAGGAAGGTTTGGTGGAAGTCTAGCCAGACTCCGTCTCTGGATTCGGGCCCATTGCTCCTGAAAGGAGTAGGGGCTGGCTCGAAACTGACTCTGGAAAGCAGTTGCCTCGACAGCATAGTCATCCTGTCCTTGTCTGGTCAGGGTGCGCCACCATCTGCTGAAGGCAGGGGAGAGGTCCCTGGGGTGGATGGAGGCGACAGCGTCATTGAATTGGGCATCAAGGAGGGAGCTTAGAATGTGGCGAAGAAGAGTGGCCATGCAGGCTTGCATAGCTCCAAAGAGAGTGGGGTCAGACGTGACATTGGTGATGGGGATCTGGGAAAAGAAGAGACAGAGGCGAGCAAATGAAAAGTAGATAAGTAGAAGGTTACATGCAGTGGGATCTCTATTTAAACCGATTCTTTCAGTGATGGTATACATAATGGGAGGGGACTCAAGGGCAGCAGAGAGGACTTCGTTCTGGACCTCATCAGGGAGGAAAGAGGGAACAATGGGGGCGTCGGGGTGAGTGTGACCCATAGAGAGGTCATAGTCTGAATTGGTGTTGAAGACCCTGGCCATACCAGGGTTAGTCATGTCGATGGACCCGGAGGGGTTGTCCCTCAGGTCAGAGGAGGAGATGGAAGAGGAGACGTGAGCAGCAGCGTGAGAGGTGGAGGAGAGATAGTTTCTGGCCATGGTTATGGGAGTTCAGATGGAGAAGGTGGAGGGATGGCTGGCCTTATAAGTAAGGAGGAGCTTGTTGGAGTGGGAAAGGTTTGACTCGGGTTCCCAGGTATTTTCTGATGAGGGCCATCCTTTCTAGGACACCAGGTACTGTCTTTTGCCTTGTGGTCCTTGGTGTGAGAGGATTTGTTCTACCTCATATTCTTCTTCGCCTTCTATCTCCTCAGGTGGTGGAGATAGGAAATTCGGTCCATGTTCTGCTGTTTCCCTATAGGTGGATAAGAGTGAGGTATGAAACACGTCATGGATGCGCCATGTGGGAGGGAGTTGGAGGCGGTACACCACCGGGAATATTACTTGGGTTATCTCGAAGGGTCCTTCCCTTCAAGGAGCTAGTTTCTTGGACGGGTATCGGAGATGAAGGTTCCGGTTCTCAAGCCAGACCTTATCTCCGACTTTCCATGGGGAGAAGCAAGATAAGGAATGTTCCTTCATGATCTGTCGGGATCTTTCATGTGCCGCCAGGGCTTCTTTCCTTCCTTCCTTGATAAGAGATAAGCAATTCTCTAGGGTTGGCAGGAAGGTTTTTCCGATTGGTGGATAGGCCCTGGGTTTGTATCCCATTATTAGGAAGAAAGGGGATTGGTTGGTAGATGAGTGAGTGGAGGAGTTGTGGACGAACTCCGCAAGGGGGAGCAGGGAGGCCCAGGAGTTGAGTCTTTCAGAGCAGAAGATACGCAAGTATGTTTCTAACTCCTGGTTTACCCATTCGGTTTCACCATCGGTCTGGGGATGATAGGCAGTGGAGAGGGCAATATCATATCCGAGGAGGCAAGCCAGTTCTTTGGCAAATGCTGATGCAAACTGGGGTCCTCTGTCGGAGATACACTTGTTGTGGAGGCCAAATCTGGGAAAGATTCATTCGAAAAAGAGAGAGGCTACTCCTTTGGCCGTGATGGAGTCAGTGCAAGGTAGAAAAAGTGCCCCCTTTGTAAGCCCATGGTTGACCATGACCAAGACAGCAGTGAAACCAGAGGAAATCGGCAGCGAGGTGATAAGATCCAGTGAGATCTGCTGGAAGGGGTGAGTCAGGGAAGATGGGATCGGAAGGAGGTATTACGGTCGAGGATACCCCCTCCCCTTTTTCGCCCGTCATCAACAAGGATGACTGGAACGCTGCGCTCGCACAAGACTGCTCCCCAGTGGAGTGGCACCAATACTTCCGTTTCTCGCCATCTCCTGTGCTGACCACGCCTTCTAGGCAGTGCTACTTATTTATAACTCGTTTCTTGTCACAGACACTGCCCTCCTCGGCTATGCTCTCTCGTGCATAGCCTTGTAGTTCCTTTTATATCACTGACTCGTTATGACTTGATAGTGCCTGCCCTATACTAGTTCAAGCTCCGCTTGAACTCGTTACGATACAGTATATAAACCTCTCTCTCTCATATTTGTATCTTTAACCTTGATCTACACAATACCACATAGTTTCAAGTCTGTTGGTTGATTCTTTCTACCTCATTCTCTAGTCTAAGCTGGGCCTTAGACTCCTCAACGTCATTGCTGTCCTCTTCGTCGAGGGCCGCTTCTATCCCTAGGTAGGGAACCTCTGTCAGTGAGAGCTGAACCTCTCCAGGTCTGCTTCTAGGACTTCGTCCTATGCCACCTGCATTAAAGGAAGTCTTGGAGACTTCCTGCCACGGCCGCTGTCGTCTACAGCTGTTGCTTGTTACGAACCCGTTTATTTTCACCTAGCTTCTGCACGTGACTAGATCACATGACATATCACATGACCAGATCATGTGACCGGTCTAGGCCCTTATCTCTTATCTACACGTGGTATTAATCTCTGTCGTCTTCTATCTTCCATTCACACGATCGTGAGAACACTGTAACCACGTATAGTAATCCTTATCGTAGATAGTGCCTGACACAGCTTGGTCTGTGCGCAGCTTGTAGTAGTATATAATGCAATGATATCCAACCGGACAAACTAGTTTTGTCCTTGTTGGGATTCCCCTAACGAGTGCTCCTCATCTTTAAGTTGCGTCCTCCGGTATTGAAGAGTAGGTCCTAGACTTCTGTCTTAGGGTCGCCTTCATCGCTCACCTCAGTGAGAGAAGGGTACCGCTTGACGCCGTAACCCCTTGGTACATCACTTGACACTACTGGTCGTGTCACACGTTATGCATCACGGTTGATTGTAACAATGACAAGGCGCAACTCATCAAGGCGATCAACGCTGTGTTTAATCCAGCCAAAGACGAAGACAGGAACTCTATCTGGGAAGCCGATGAAGATGATCCTAGGATGGTGTACAAAGTTGAAGACATTCATCTTCTCAAAGATGATGCTTCGGACCTCGTCCAAACTGGAAAGGATTTTTAGAAGGAGGGCCAGGACTGGCGTCTGGACCCTCGGTTATGATTGCTCCTGTATTTATTGCTGGAATGAAGGCTAGTTCTATTTGCCTTCCAGTTACCATTATTTTCAGCAAGAACCTGGAGCAAAATGTCGGCATTACCGCGTTGATCAATAGTGGAGCTACTGGATGCTTCATCAATCATCACATCATTGATCAACACCACATCCCCACTTCCCCTCTTCCTTGACCCGTTAAAGCCCAGAATGTTGATGGTACTCTCAACAAAGCTGGCGACATCACCCATAAAGCTCGACTAGTCATTGACTATGGCGGCATCATGGAACAATGAACGTTCCTTGTCCTTGGACAGGGCAAGGACAACCTTCTTCTAGGCCTCCCTTGGCTGAGATCGATGAACCCCAAGATCTCATGGTGGGATGGGAAAGTGGAGCTTTCCCCAGAAGATTACAACAACACTCAGGATGATCATCCCCGGTCTCACCATCAGCATTACCTCGCCAATTTCCTTGGTAAAGGAGAGGAAGCCGACATCTCCCGGAGCCTTTACAACAAATATCTACACTACTCGATGTCTCTGAACCATAAAGGTCTCCTCGGATGTTCTATGTTGAACGCCCCTGGATCTCCACCATTTGTGGAACTCGCTCAGACTATGTTGTCCACCACTATTGCCCAACAAGCTGGCTCGGAGGCGGTTACCCTCCCTGACGCTTACTCCTCCTTCTCTGATGTGTTTTCCGAAGAAGGAACTACTAAACTACCTCCGTCCTGACCATATGATCATATGATCGAACTCTTTGACTCTTTCATCCCGAAAAGAGCAAAGAACTATCCTCTTAACCTGGCCGAACTCAAGGCCTGTCAGGAGTTCATCAATGAAAACCTAAAATCTGGAAAGATTTCCCCTTCCAAGTTCCTGCAGGTGTCTCCCTTCTTCTTTGTCCAGAAGAAGGATGGCAAAAAACTTCGTCCCTGCCAGGACTATCGCTACCTTAACTCCCACACGATCAAGAACGTGTATCCCCTTCCCCTCATCTCCAACCTTATTGACAAACTTAAGAGTTCTTCCCTATTCACAAAGTTTGACATATGCTGGGGATACAACAATATCTTGATCAAGAAGGAAGACTGTTGGAAGGCAGCATTCATCACTCCTCTCGGCCTTTTTGAGCCCAACGTCATGTTCTTCGGCATGTGTAATTCGCCGGCAACATTCCAGCGTTTTATGAATGATCACTTCGGCGATTATATTGCTGAAGGATGGTTGATCATTTATATGGACAACCTTCTCATCCACTCCATCACTGACCCTTCCCTCCACAAGGAGCGGGTGCGCAAAGTACTCCAACGCATCCGCGAACTCTCCATGTACCTCAAACTCGAGAAATGTACCTTCTCGGCCAAGGAAGTAGAATACCTCGGAATGGTTGTTAGTGGAGAGGAAGTCAAGATGGACCCTACAAAACTCAAGGCCATTGAAGAATGGTCTGCCCCGTTCTCTTCCATTAAAGAGGTCCGGTCATTCCTTGGCTTCTGCAACTTTTACTGTCACTTTATCCCCTCCTTTTCGGATATCACTCGACCTCTCATTGACCTCATGAAGAAGAGTGTTTCCTTCACCTGGTTCCCAGCCTGTGACTCTGCTGTAGCGTCACTCTGTCAGGCCTTCTTGTCCAAGCCGGTGTTGGCTTTTCCAGACACCTCTCAGCCCTTCACCCTCATGACGGACGCTTCCTTGACAGCCTCTGGAGGGGTGCTGATGCAACCTGATTCCAACGGAGACCTCCACCTATGTGGATACCTCTCCCAGTCTTTCTCCCCGGTGGAGCGAAACTACGATATCTATGATTGCGAACTTCTTGCGGTCATCCACGATCTTGAAGAATGGCAGCAATACCTGATGGGTTCCGCCCACCCTGTTACGGTTTTTATGGATCACAAAAACCTCACCTACTTCAAGGACCCCCGTAAACCCTCCCGGCACCAGGCACACTGGCTCCTTTTCCTCCAGGACTTCAACTTGTCCTATCGTGCTGTCCCAGGTGTTACGAACCACGCCACTGGTTCCTAACTTACGGTCTCCGCTTCGGCATTTCCCGCTGACCGTTGACCTCCACGATTGTTATCTATAGTCATGTGACCCTTGTCACCTGATCGTGAGTACTAGTCTCGTCACGTGCCTAGGATGGGTGTACAGCCCCACCACGTGTTCTCTTATCTCTGACGTCATACCCTTGACCCATGAGCCCTTACGGCCATTGGATGCACCTTATCGGTGATGTCATAGACTTACTAAGGCTACTTTAGGGCTAGTCCCAGTAGATGGTCCGTGCACCTTAGCTAGCAGTATATAAGATCTTACGTCGCCTACTAGCTCCTTAGTCTTATCCTCTTGTATCATAGTCCTAGTAATAGCACTTGACCATTGTCCATTGCTAGCCTTGATTGGCTCCATCGCGACAGACTCGTCCTTAGCCATCTTCCCAACACCTTCATCCTCGTCAAACCCCTCGATTACACCTTGATCCGTGTCCTAGTCCCCAAGGGTCCCCCTAGGCCCCTTCTCTCGGTATTGTGTGCTTCACCAGGTACCCAGATGGGTCCTGCTGACACCTTGTCCCGGAAAGATTCCTGTTACAGTTGCCCTGGAGAATGCCTTCAACCTGCCGTTGTCGTCATTGGACCTTGTTTCCTTTGTTCCTTTTCACTATTCTCTGACTCTTGATCGCCCCTGGCTCCCCTTTCTTGCTCGATAGGAGACAATCCGTTTATCTCGCCTATTGCCTTATCTTCTTCCGAGTTCTCCCTATCTAGTGTGACTCATTCAACACGAGTCACTATCTTCTTATCTCTTTATCTTCTTATCTCTCTGTCTTGAGTTGTCTTCCTTTCTTTCACTACTGTTACACAGCTTGGTCTGTGCATGATAGGTTGACCTTTAAATACCAGTAACAGTACAATGGTGTCCCTTAGCTAGTTCTGCGCAATCAAGCATTGTTCTAGTCCTCTGAGAGCTCCAGCTGTGTGTCTGGATATCGAGACCCTTCCCTCTTGTCTTTGAACTCCAAGGAGCGGACTCTTCGTGA
>JBBPKR010000328.1:0-11990 GCA_038089375.1 Pseudoaustroboletus valens | reverse complement strand
TGAGTTCGCCTTTGAGATTGATGACCCGAACGGCCCTAGGAGTCAAGCTCTCCTGAAACTCTTTTTGTATGGTTTTCATATTGTACGTGACGGGAACTGAAGATGGTTCTTGTATATCACAGTCGAGGGATTCAAACCCCTGATCAAGCAAGTCCTGGTATGGTTCTACAAATATATTTTTTTCTTTATAGCCAGAATCAAATACTTCCATTGTGGAGCTGTGCTCGTTGTGAGACGCCGGCACGTTGGATTCAGGGAGGCTACCCCATTGTGAATCCAAATTTTCTTCTTCTAAATACGAGAAACTATTTTGAAACAAATCTCTAATTACTTTATCTATTTGGGGTAATCGAGGGCTCGATCTCGTCACTCCCTCCCTTTTCCCTTTCCTTCCGTTTCCTCTAAGTCCCGGAAGTAGGCCCTCATGGCCTCGTAATCCATCCCTTGGACCGCCTTAAGCCGACGGTCAGGCTCTGCCTTTGATGACGAGGTGACCACCCCGGAGCTGTTTGTTATAGCGGTGCTCTCTGCTTCCTTTCCCACAACATGAATCTTCCAGCTGCACCGGGCCTTGTGCCCCCCCCTTGACCATCCACAATTGCCACATTTGGTAGACGGCTTGGGACACGCCCTAGCCAGGTGTCCTTCGTCACCGCAATTGAAACACCCCGTAGGTGGTGTGCGGCGGGTTATGGCGTCTACGTCCATAGCGTTGGGGTCTCGGTAAGGGGTCCTCTTTACCACTGGTTCCCAATCCCGAGTTTCAAAGCTTTCGATAGCCTCGGCATAGCATTGGATAAGGAATATGTAGTCTGTGACCAACACCTCTCTTTTGTCATCGAGAAAGATATGCCGAATCACATCTTGGCGGACTGCTCTTTCTAGCAACCCCACTCCTTCGCTGTGGGAGACTACGGCCATGTCGAACAGGGCCAACCACTTGGTCAGGAATACCTGGGTTCTTTTTTCATGGCGCTGAGTCAAAGCGCAGAGTTGGCGGCGAGCTAGGTCCCATTCATTACCAATGGTAAATCGGCTCCAAATCTGAGCTTCGACATCCTCAATGGTGGGATAGTCGTGGGGTCCTTTTCCCCAGTGCTTCTTGATTTCGTTGCGGGCCCATAGACCTGCCCCATTTTTGTCGGTATCTCCCGATTTGGATCCTATGCGGGAGAGGATTGCCAACGCCTTGTCCTTGTTGGTGGCATAGGTTTCCTTGTGAAAGTCTAGGTAAACCAGGACCTTCATCCACCATTCCTCGAACCACTGATAGAACCCGTCAAAGTGGCTGGGGTCCGGTACTGGAACTATATTTTTCCGTACTTCGATAGAGGCGATTGGAACAGCAGGGTTCTGTTGGGCCCGCAGATTGGCGAGCGCGGTGGCGAGGAGTTCGATCTGGGCCCGCAGATCGTCCATGGTTACTCCGGACATCCTTACTGTGGGCTTGTCGATCAAGGGGGAGGAGGGGTGGGAACTTGAGGAGGAACTCTCTGTGTCCGACATAGAGGTGATCGTTGTGAATGTAGATAGGGAGAGTTCCCTTTAAGAGGTCAAGACAATCTTGGATGATAACCAGATCGGTAGTTCCAGTAATTTCAAAGAAGAATTGGCCGTCCGGGATATCGTTATTGGACGGGCCTGGGGTTGCAAGACGAGGAACTGGGAAGGTCAGGCGGACTGCAAGAGACACATTGCCAAAGTAAATGGCCAGGTTGACGATGTTTGCCTATCTTCAGGCGCGCGAGTTTCACAGGAGATTTGACTCGCTGTAGAGTCGTACTATACTATGTGGAGGAGACGGGTTCTGCCTGGCTACGGCTGATGACTTTAGTGCGCCGAGACTACAACTCTTATTTTACAATGACAAAGAGTTGTCCTTCATTGTGTGGAAAATACCACAATTACCCCTGATTGCACCTTGGGGAGCACTGAACAGTGCCAAGCGCTAAAAACTAATTTCAAGTGGTGAAGTGTGTCCTCTCGAATGAGGTCTTTGCCTTCACAAAGCGAACTCGATTGTGGGATAGTCAATCCCGCATGCAACAATTGAAGCCGCAGTTGTTTTCTGCGCCGTTGACACAACGGTATGATCAACCACCTTAACCCTGGTGTCCGGGCGTGCACAAGTGCAAGAGATGACGCTTGACGAGGTACGAGGGTAACGCAAATAGGAGAGGTAGAGTAAGCGAAAAGATATGTTGCGACGTAACCCAGTCGCGGGGAGAGTAGATAGTAAACTGAGTAGTTTTGTCCTTTGAAGGCGACCCTAAGACAAGATGTCTAGGACCCACTCTCCAAGTCTATAGGATGAGACTAAGGATGGCAGTGCGCTCATTAGGGGAATCCCAACAAGGACAAAACTGGTTTGTCCGGTTGGATGGCATTCATATTTATACTACTACATGCTGCGCACAGACCAAGCTGTGCCAGGTACTATCTATGATAAGGGTTACTATACATGGTTAGAGTGTTCTCACGATCGTGTGAAAAGAAGGAGAAGATGACGGAGATTAATACACGTGTTAGATAAGAGATAAGGGCCTAGACTGGTCACATGATCCAATCATGTGATGTATCAGGTGATCTTAGTCACATGATCAAGCTAGGTGAAAATGAATGGATTCATAACATAAACAAAGAAATGCTAAGTGTAACTCTGAGAGCTTAGAGATGCTTACTGGTCGAGAAATGCATTGGAGTTGTGAGTACAATGACTGGAGGTATCCTCAGAGGCTGGACTTGACTTGGTGAAAATCCTGGATATGACATGCATGCAGCACAAGAATGAATGTGTGACATGTTGACACACTCCTCCAGAAGTTGGAAAGACATTCCTACAATAGTTGCAGGCATGTTGTCATTGATGGGTGTGGTCTGGCATTGGTTTGTTGATACAAGTAGTGGGGAAAAGTGATTGACTAACCTTCTGCTGCTCTAACCTTGCAATTAACCCTCAAATGGATAATCTATACAGCTCATTTTGAGTCAGTAAGTCTGGTCCTTTTTTTCTTCCTGACTCATCTAATATCACTACTATCAGATGCAATTATGCTTGGATACTAGGTCCCTATGACTACCACCCTGAAAACCCTGATGCTCAGCCTTTCCAGTGAACCCTGAGATGGAACTGCCATACAGTTTGTTAGTACATCTCCATTCCTTGTTGCTGCCCTGCAAGACAACAAATTGTTCTGAAGCTCAAAGTGAAACTACTCCAGGTCCCCATCATCCAATGGCCCTGTGGTTGCTGTTTGGTGCAACAAACTGCCACACTGATCTACTCAAGGTATACAGACCAATCCAGACAGTCACCTATTTGTGATTCTGTTGTTGGCCACCACAGCTGATGCATTTAAGCAGGACTCATTGCTGATCCATCCACCCAGTGACCAACTACCTACAATCTTTATTGTTTATCTTCTGTCACTTTTTTTTTTACTACAGTCACATCACCATGCAAAAAAACCTTGAAGAGCCTCAAGGCATGGAGCCAGGTGGTGACAGACGACTGAATTTTGATGGACTCGGCAGATCGGCGTCAGCGTCACCGAATGCAAAAAAGAACAGTAAATACCTTTTCAGCGTCGACGATGGCATCGTCCCACTGTTGCAAGCGTGTTTTGACGACAGACCGACAGACGAGTATGTGATGGTTTGGATTGTTCGAGATAGTGATTACTGCGGTCAGCAACGTTCCAACGCAGGCGAATTGATCACGCCTCCACGAGACCAGGACGGCACTGTTGGTTTGATTTTCTGGCACCTTGTATGAGTAGCGTAGATCCAACTAACGAATGAATGGTCAAAAGAAATGAAAAAAAAGCCCAGACAAGCCGCAATCAACCGGATACGCACACTGACACGAAAGACTTTGGATGAAGATTTCCTGATAGCTACCAATCGTGAGAAACTGGTCGTCTAAAGAGAGTGCAACTGAATGCATGCAAGGCCTCGGCGTGTTACATGTGAGTGAGCTGAGTAGGTGTCGATGTGTCCCAAAACTTGGTGACGGGGTGTGGTAAGGTAATGCACGAGTACCCATTTGCATGTAGTACGTAGAACTGGCCATTCCGAGATTCCTGCACCTGTGATAGGCTCGAGTTTCTTGATTTTATTGGCCAATACGAGCAAGATGCAGTTGTCGGATCAAAGGAGACTAGTGTTGTGCCATGCGGTGGCTCCGACTCCTGGCATGTCCGTAAGCAAGCGGCCATTGTTGCTGTCCAAACGATGGACAGAGTCAAAGATGTGGTTCGTACTTTGCACTGCCCTTCTTGTGCTCAGTCCGGGATCCTCCACAATCTGACTTCATGGTCAACGTTGTTTACTGACTGGCAGGACCTCCAAGTCCGTTTCACAATACCCAACACGTACCGTAACATGGGTAGACGGAGATTCAGGTCGTTTTGCGAGCGCTAATTGGTCCGACATTATACGGGCCCTTATGCCACATTTTCCTGTGCTTCCTACCTCTCATTCACTGCCTTTCGGTAGCAAAAAAAGGGGTGATACTACGTCCCTCGCGACGCGCAGGACAACCTTGTCGCTGATCGACCACATCAACCCAACGACCACTCTGTCGCGAAGCGCTTTCAGGCCTCGGACGGGAGCCAAACCTACTGGGTAGAAGTGAGCTGCGAGGGCGGGAGGGCCCGCTTCGCGGTGTACGATACGGCAGAGTGTGGCTTGGGCACTCGAGACCCAAGCGCGGGAAGTGAGGTTCCAGAATGACCAATGGAGGCTGGGTGAGGAGAGGTGGGTGTGAAAGAGACGAGGAAGAGACGAGTGGGGACGAGCGGTGAGGTGGTGGAGCAGAAGGAAGGGAGGCTGCGCCACCGCTTGCTGCCGCTTGTCCGAAGACTTAGCACTAGGGTACTTTAATCTTGTAGAAAATAGAGGCCGTTTGGAGTCCTGATCAAGATGTTCATCACGTGCCTCTCCATCCCAGAAAACGCCGCTTTTGGCAAACAATGGCAGGCGATGTTTGGAACGAAATGTAGAATTCGCCATTCATCTTACCGAGGGACAATAGCAATTCAATAAGCGACACTAGCAAATCCGGTAGATCGATGAATTTGAGTCGATGCTTGGAGTAGGTCATGGGTGCTCCACGATGCAGGCCACGATGGCGCAGACAAGCTTTGACGGACGCATACATAGGATAGCTAACAGACAGATATGATGCCCCATTTCTTTCGCCCCATTCTTCTCTCCCCGTCCGAAAACATACTGCCACTCACGCCCGTCAGTGATCCCCATCACCCTGTGCTACACTCAACTGGCGACATAAAGTCTACTGGTCTTCGATTGCCAGGGTAACAACACTTCGACATCATGGGCCCCTCCGAGAACCTCTCGAACCACCCGGATAGTGAGCTCGACAAGAAAGTAGTGAACACTCTCCAGGATGACCTGCCGGGTCCCGACGTCGCAAATGAAACCACATGGCAAAGTTGGCAGCTGCGCGACCTCCGCGACCTCCTCGTTACCATCGTTCAGCACTCGAACGGTCAATTGGACGAAAAGTACCGTGACATTGGAGAAGCGAGACACCTCGTCACCTCCCGGAAGGAGTTACGAACAGCGCTCATTGAGGCTTGGAAGAAGGGGTCGTTTGGGGAGATCCGGAAGCTGGGTGCGTAGTACTGTAAAGTGTTACTGCCGGTGTATATCCTAACGGGCTACGTATCGGTCATTCCCCCAGACTTTCTCATTCCCCCAAAGCCGGCTCTTCAGCCACCGGGAGAGCTAACAGCGACTGAAATCGGTGAGCACTTGAGCTCGCCCCACGATTCAGAACTACTCATTGGCCTCGTCTACTAGAACTACATCAGAAACTGTCAAAATCCTTTCAGGATGAGTACCATGGTGCAGCCATCGAGGGCTTTCACGAGTATTTAACCCAGAACGAGAGACTGTTCAAGGCTGCGCTCCAACCCAAGTACTACGCCAAGTTCTGCTCTATCGTACAAAGTTCCGGAACTGGAAAGTCCAGGGTGTTAATTGAAGTAAGTCTGTCTTCAAATGTTTCGTCTGCATTTTGAATCCGCGGCCTCTGACCCCGTCAATCCCAGCTGTATCGGAAGGAGGTCATCGTTATCTACATGAACCTGCGCGAGGAAAGTGACAAAAAAAGTTTCCCTGCTCGCGATCCAATCCCATCGGAGATCTTGACCAAATCTCCTGTTACTGAGACAGAATACGAGGTCGTCTGCTATACCTTCTTCATTTCTATCTTCGAAACGCTTTCAGATCGTCTTCAAGGTGTTTCGTCGTATGCCGATATCAAAGATTGGGTCCGCCAGATGTGCGATATGAGTGACCCTCGTCCACAGTCTGATTCAAGACGTACATTCTTTACCCAACTCGAGGAAAAATATAAACAGGTGCGCATATAACTTGCTTTTTTAACTATCGATTTTCAAAATGACACTTATTTGACAATCCCTTGCAGATTCACCCTCAATTGCTCCGTGTGATCAGCAAGGACACCACTAGCACATTGGGGACCCACTCAGCACCCAACATCGACACAGACGTTGACAATGCTGCGAACAGGTTGAGCGAACTCAAAATTTCGGGTAATATTTCGATCAGGACCGGGGACAAGGAACTGAACAACGTGATTACAGCAGGGTCTGGTTTAATGGCGATGCTCGAAAAAGCCTATCACAGAATGGTTCCTCGCCTGAACCAGATTTTCGGTGACCATGAAGATAAACCTATGTTAGTGATGGCGTTCGATGAGGCACACCCGCTTTCCCCAATGCGCGGGCCAGACGGAGGATCATACCGTCCCGCGGATGTTTTGTGCAGGGTCATAAACATGTTTTCTCATTCTGAACAAGGGAAGCAAGCAGTTTGGGTGGTGTTCGCCTCCACAACTTCCAAGGTCGCTGATTTCTGCCCCCCAAACGAGCAACGTACGCGTAGTAATTTCTTACTTGGCTGGTATATTGATTTATTCATTCTCCTCTGAAGATAACTCCGCGCGTGTCGCCTCTGAGGGTCAAATGCTCTTCCATCCCTACACTCAACTCGGATGGGACCAGAGTGCGCTTCCGCTCCGAGGCACTCGCATGGAGGATGTCTCCAAGGTTGATCACATTGCTGGATTCGGAAGGCCCTTGTATGATCCCTCTTTTATTTGCTACCACCCATTGATCCATTCACTGCTCGTAGGTGGCTATCTCTCAAGACAGCACTCACAAGCTCAGAAAAAGTGCTAAAGACAGCATTCCAGAAATTACTTGGAGGGAAAGAAGGATTCGATCCACAGCACACAGACCAGGTCCTGGCCGTACTGGGTCAGCGATTCGCCTTGAGAGTCTCGTTTTGGCACCCGGAGTCGGTGACACGTATGGAGAAGGGCGTGGCGAGCCACATGCGGATCTGTCTCGACACCACTGAGGACCGCAAGTGGAAGTTTACTAGCTATCCGTCCGAACCACTGCTGTCGTGCATGGCGGCAAAAGGACTGCATGCTCACGCCAACAACTTGGGGGTTGCTCTGCAGACTCTATTGGAGGTCGTCAACTCTGGGATGATCGAGATGGGTCAACGTGGCGAACTGGCTAGCCGGTTACTGTGGCTCCTTTCCAAGGACTTGTATGTTCGCACCCAGGTCCGATTCATGGGAGACGTGATGCCAACTGATTGGGACAAGCATCTATTGGACTGCCAAATGATCAGAGTCGTGGACTGGCTCGAATTCATTTTTGGACCCCAGCTATGGGACGAACAGGACAATCAAAAATCGACTGCATATAAAGCGTTTGAAGATGCGTACCTGAATTTCTCTCACTGGGTATGCATGGACACGAATATTTCTGGATCGAACGAAGGGGACGAATTAAGGTCAGTTTTTCGAATTCCTGCTTGATAATGTCACTTCAAATCTGAAAACACGTTGTACAGCTTGCAAGGGTTGATGCTACGCCACTGGCATAGGACTAGTGCGATGCAATGTTGCCACCAACAACCGCTCGTCGACAAGGTGATACCTATATACTTCAAAGACGGGACAGAATCTGGGTCGAAGAAATCGCGGATGTCGCAGATCTACATATCTGACAAGGCTCGGCAACACAAGAGTTCCAAAGACGGGCTGCATAGGATCACCCGCAGAGACATGACTCTGGGTAGCGACTGCAACAGTTGTTCCTCGGATGGCGAGTCCTCCGATGACGATTCGTCGGACGTCAATTCACTTCCCTACATCGCCATCTTGGCTGACCTTGGCTTGGATACTGAGTCGGTTTCCTTGTCATTCCCGACCAGATCCGACCAACAAGGTGACCGTTGCATACGGATCCATGCTGCTGGCCTCGGTGATAAGACGTATCCGTTCTTGGCCAATCATGGACAGCTCAGGGATGCCCTTAAAGTCCTCGTGCGTAAACAGCAGGAACCCGGAAGGAAAACGCCCTTCACGCAATACCTCAATGCTCAGGTCAAGTTTGGTAGCCAGCCCAACTCTGACTATATGGAGTGGGAACGTGGCAGGCAGATCCCGGACGTCCACAGAGAGTCCGCTTGATATTCTGGGGTTGAATTCTTATACGATTAAAATGTTGGAGCCGGCCGATGTGCGCATGTGGCGTGGTCCGGGACGAGGATGATCGAGAATTGCCATGCCCTTGAAACCTGTCAGCACACGGGCAGGTACGAAGTGGGGCGTAGATCAGTGGGCACAATTGTAATACAATCACTTTATGTACCAATGACACACCATTCTGTACAACCCAAGCTGAACAACATGCCTGCGTGTTTGTTGAACGACGGTTTGTGCGAGGCTGCAGGGGGCTCCTGCGTACACGTGTGGCCTCCGCTCCATATTTATGTTGTCAAGGCAGGGAACGTACCTGAGATACTTCACACAGTCCCGCTGTACCGGTATGTGGTCGGTGTTTACACGTTTTCGAATAGCGACAGGATTGACAGTGCCACCCTCCGTCACGCAGAAGTGAGACGATGGGTCGCCTCCCAGACTCGCGGTGTCCTAGAGCACATATGCTTGTCGACGAAACGCGTCATGTGCAAGAGCACAGCCGGAGGTATGGAGAGAGTACGATTAGCACTTGTGCATCAACTGAGGTAGAGACGAATCGGGTTTACCGTTCTGGAAGCAGCCACAGAAAGCCAGATCGATGTGCTTCGCGTCCGTGCCTTGCCTGACGACAAGCATCACTAGAAATGTTCGCTTGATCAACTTGGGTCCCCTCGGAGAGCTCTTCGAGAGATGCGGGATGCTTAGTACGCAAGTCGTGCATCGGAAAGGGAAGAGGGACAAGCCCGCGTGTGGATCGTTTCGAGCAAGGGTATCTTCCGCTGTAGGAGGACTCACGATTATACAAGCCACAGTCAGCCGAGTGAGCCGTACAAAAGACAGTGGACCAGTAGCCAGGGAACACCAAGGAAAATTGGAGTTGCAGCCCTGCTCGCTACAGGGAGACGAGACGACAACCGTCCCACTGTATTGGTGCGCCATATGCTACTCCGGCATCTCCAGATCCGGTCTCCAGATCCTCCTCGTCCAGCTGCCTCGAACCTATCGCGACGCGGCCCTACTGACCGCTCCGCTCCAACGGTCCTATTGCTCGACCAATACGATCGTCGAGTATAATAGACAGACCGTAAGTTAGGAGTCTAATAACAAGATATCCGCGATTCTGTTTCCTTACTATCATGTTCGAGTCCACCCTCCTTGTATGTCCGGACGGAGGCCCGACACATGGGAGAGGAGATGCCAATTGATTGGGACAATCACCTATTGGACTGCAAAATGATTCGAGTGGTGGACTGGCTTGAATTCATTTTTGGACCCCAGCTATGGGACGAACAGGATAACCAAAAATGGATTGCATACAAAGCGTTTGAAGATGCGTGCCTGAATTTCTCTCACTGGGCATGCATGGACACGAACATTTCTGGATCGAACGAAGAGGACGAATTAAGGTCAGTTTTTCGAGTTCTAGCTTCATACCATCACTTCAGTTCCGATTTGAACCCGTTATACAGCTTGCAGGCGTCGATGCTACGCCACTGGCATAGGACCAGTGGGGTGCAATGTTGCCACCAACAACCACTCGTCGATAAGGTCATACCTATATGCTTCAAAGACGGGACAGAATCTGGGTCGAAGAAATCGCGGATGTCGCAGATCTACAAATCTGACAATGCTCGGCAACACAAGAATTCCAGAGATGTGCTGCATAGGATCACCTGCAGAGACGCGACTCTGAGTGGCGGCCACAACAGTCTTTCCTCGGACGGCGAATCCTCCGATGACAATTCCTCAGAAGTCGATTCGCATCCCTACATCGTGATCTTGGCCGACCTTGGCCTGGATACCAAGTCGGTCTCCCTGACATTCCCGACCCAGCCGGAACAACAAAGCGATCGTTGCATGCAGATCCATGCTGCCGGCCTCGGTGATACGACATATCCGTTCTTAGCCAATCATGGTCCACTCAGGGATGCTCTCAAAGTTCTCGTGTGTAAACGGCAGGAACCTGGAAGGAAAACACCCTTCACACAATACCTCAATGCTCAGGTCAAGTTTGATAGCCAGCCCAACTCTGACTATATGAAATGGGAACATAGCAGGCTGGTTCTGGACATCATGAAAATGGTGAAGAGAAGATAATCCTAGATAATCCTTGAAGGGTATTTAATGATGGTAGATAATGGATTATCTATGGACTATCTACCATTATCTGAAGTATCTAGGAATATCATTTCCTCACTGTTTTCATGATGGACATTCAAGTAGAGTCCACTTACTGTCCTTTTCAGGCAACTTGGCCATGTGGGAAATTTATATAAAAAAACTGCCAGTATCTTCTTTGATCCATAGTAGTACCTCATTAATGACATATTGGAATTCAGAAAAAACAATATGAGTGCACTCCTGAAATACTATAGAACATAATCCATGTTGACTGGTTGGTGATTGACAAGGTCCATAATATTGGGATTTCAGCATTTGGCTCTCTATATTGGGATAAAAGTATTAACCTCTGGAATATCTTTTAGACATGGGCCAGGGTCAGCAAACCTTGTCCAAGATGCAGTGGGCCATCGTAAGACTATTCCAAATGCTAAACCATGAGCAAATTGTCATGGGTCTTGATGTACAGTGAGCTCTGAAACCTTTGCAATGTTTAACCTTAAACCAGGGTGCAAAGTGCCCTGCAATCACATGTGGGAATTCTGCTTAGCTTTGGTGGAACAAATAAGGTACAAGCCCTTGGCCACAACTTTGTCCCCAGGGTCATGTGATGCCATCCAGTGGTGGTGAAGATATGTGCATTTAAAAACAGCAATACCATTGCAATAGTTTTGCACCTGCTGATATGCTGGGTATAGTGTTACGGTTGAGGATACCCCCTTCCCTTTTTCTCCTATCATCAACAAGGACGATTGGAATGCCACGCTCTCACAAGACTGCTCCCCAGTGGAGTGGGATCTCTATTTCCATTTCTCACCATCTCCCATGCTGACCACTGCCTTCTAGGCAGTGCTACCTATTTATGACTCATTTCTTGTCACAGACACTGCCCTCCTCAGCTATGCTTTCTTGCGCATAGCCTCATAGTTCCTTTTGTATCCCTGACTTGTCATGACTCGATAGTGCCTGCCCTATACTAGTTCAAGCTCCGCTTGAACTCGTTACAATACAGTATATAAACCTCTTTCTCCTGTATTTACATTTCTAATCTTGATCTACACAATACCATATAGTTTCAAGTCTGTTGGTTGATTCTTTCTACTTCATCCTCTAGTCTAAGCTGGGCCTTAGACTTCCTCAACATCATTGCCATCCTTGTCATTGAGGGCCACTCCTATCCCTAGGTAGGGAACCCCTGTCAGTGAGAGCTGAACCTCTCCAGGTCTGCTTTTAGGACTTCATCCTATGCTACCTGCACCAAAGGGAGTCACAGAGACTTCCTGCCATGACTGCTAGAGTATCTAGCCATCACTCA
>JBBPKR010000327.1:0-11996 GCA_038089375.1 Pseudoaustroboletus valens | reverse complement strand
GGAACTACGAGGCTATGCATAAGAGAGCATAGCCGAGGAGGGCAGTGTCTGTGATAAGAAACGAGTCATAGATAAGTAGCACTGCCTAGAAGGCAGTGGTCGGCACAGGAGAAGACATAGGAGAAGGCGAGAAACAGAAGTATTGGTGCCACTCCGCCGGGGAACAGTCTAGTGTGAGCGCAGCATTCCAGTCGTCCTCGTCGATGACGGGGGAAAAAGGGGAGGGGGTATCCTCGACTGTAACACATGCAGTACAGATAGCAGAAGAGCAGAGAAGGACGAGAACAGAAGTTAAGAGAAGCGAACTCAGCTCGGCGATAGGAAAGACTCAGGTATAGAAAGGTCTTATCGTACAGGGAAGGGATAGTGAGGGCGATCCAACCCAAGGGAAAAGTACACAGGATGAAAGGAAACAATGGAAAAGGAATGAAGGGGAACATTACTAAAGGGGTCCAACTCAACTGTAACATTACCTCCGTCATAGGCTGGAGACTCCATTGTCCAGCAACAACTTGTAATGTAACTCCCTTGGGACAGCCTCAAACCGAGTCATCAGCTTTGTCATTGTCCACTCCCTGTTGCTCCTCAATGAGGTGGCAGTCATGGTCATAGTGGCCCATTCCTCTGTAGAGTCTGCACTGATGTTGACAGGGACAGCTACCATCTGGTGATCTAATTCTTCCGCAATAGTAGCAGTGAGTATCAGGGCAGACAGAGAGAGAAGGATGATGTTCTTGGCAGGTAGGGCAAGGAGGAGAAGGGGATCTCTCTGCAGATGAATACGCAGGTGGAGGAGAACTTCCCTCCTGGTTGGCTGAAGAAGGAATAGGGATTGGGAGAGTGTTAGCATCGAGGTCATTGCTTCGAGGAATGATAGGGTAGGGTGTTCCTGGAGTCTGAATAGATAAGGAGGAGTGACGGCGGGAGACAGCGGGGCTTATTGCCCCTGACTGATGATGGTGAGTTGGGGAGGAGAAGCTAGATGAAGACGACGAAGGAGAGATTGGGTGTAAAGGACGACATGTCCCAGAGCGGCCATTGGAAGAGGTAAGCGAGATGGAAGGTACCGAGTGTCCTGTGGGAGAAGGAACATTGGCAGAGTAGGAGGCTCTCTGGTTCCTTCTGGCATGTGCTTGCTGCTCCTGAAAGGAATGGGGAGAGGCTTGAAACCGACTCTGGAAGGCTATTGCCTCGACAGCATAGGCATCCTGTTGAGGGTGGGTGAGAGAGACCCAATATCCTTCAAAAGCGATGAAGAGAATGCGGGAGTGAAGGGAGGCGACTGCCTCATCAAAGTGTACATCTACCAGAGAGGAGAGAATTTGATGAAGTAAGGTGTTAAATGAAATGAGCATGGCCTCAAAGATGGCGGGTTCTGTGATAAAATCGGTGACGGATATTTGATGGAACAAAAGGTGAAGATGAGCAAAAGTATAATATATCAAAATGACGTTGCAAGCAATGGGATCTCGGTCAAGACCAAGATGTTCAGAGATCATGTACATAGCGGAAGGGGTTTCTAGGGCAGCAGAAAAGATTTGGTCCCTGGTGTCTTCAGGGAGTAGAGAGGTGATGATGAAGGCATTAGGATGGATAAGATCCATGGTATGGTCATAGTTCAAGGTGGTGTCAGTGAACAAGGGCATGGCGGGGTTGGCTGAGGAGGTGGTAATGTGGTGGAGGGTGGTGAGGTGGTTGTTGGTGACTTGGTAGTTGTGAAGCATGAATACAGATTAGGTTGGAAAGGAGGAGGGGCGACTGGCCTTATATGCCAGCAATAAGTCATCGGAGTGGGAAAGGTTCCTCTCAGGTTCCCAGGTGTTCTCCGACGAAGGCCATCCTTTCCAGAATACTAGGTACTGCCTCCTGCCTCGAGGTCTGTGGTGTGAGAGGATCTGATCTACCTCGTATTCTTCTTCGCCCTCTATCTTCTCAGGGGAAGGAGATAGGAAGTTCGGTCCACGTTCAGCTGTTTCATGATAGGGAGATAAGAGGGAGGCATGGAAGACGTCATGAATGCACCATGTGGGGGGAAGGCGGAGGCGATATGCCACAGGGGAGATGACTTGTGTTATCTCGAAGGGTCCTTCCCTTTGAGGAGCAAGCTTCTTGGATGGATATCAGAGATGAAGGTTCCGGTTCTCAAGCCAGACCTTATCTCCTACCTTCCAGGGGGAGAAGTGAGATAAGGATCATTCTCTCATGATCCAACAGGATCATTCATGGGCCGCCAGGGCTTCCTTTCTTCCTTTCTCGATAAGAGATAAGCGATTCTCTAAGGAGGGGAGGAAGGTTTTTCCTATAGGGGGGTAAGCCCTGGGTTTGTATCCTATCATCAGGAAGAAAGGGGACTGGTTTGTCGACAAGTGGGTGGAGGAGTTATGAACAAACTCAGCCAGGGGAAGTAGGGAGGCCCAAGACTCAGGTTTGCCCACACAAAAGATACGAAGATAGGTTTCCAGTTCCTGGTTTACTTGTTCAGTCTCTCCATTGATTTGCGGGTGGTAGGCAGTGGAGAGAGTGATGTCATAACCTAGGAATCTGGCGAGTTCCTTGGCAAATGCTGAGGCGAACTGGGGTCCTCTGTTGCTGATGCACTTGTCATGTAAGCCAAACCTGGGGAAGATTCATTTGAAGAAGAGGGAGGCTACCCCTTTGGCAGTGATTGAATCAGTGCAGGATAGAAAAAGTGCCCCCTTTGTAAGCCCATGGTTGACCACGACCAGGACAGCAGTGAATCCTGAGGAAAGAGGAAGGGACGAGTGAATGAGGACTGAATGGGGAGCAGTGGGGGCTGCAATGGATGGGTGTTGACCTTGTTGGCCTGACAGGTGGCACAACCAAGGACAAATTGACAGACCAGGGAGGAGAGACTGGGCCACCAGTAGTCACATGCAACAAGGTTCTGGGTGCGAAGGATACCAGGATGCCCAGCAGCAGGGGAGTCATGACAGAGGCGGACAATGTCCAGGTGAAGTGGTTCCGGAACATAGAGGCGGCCTTTGTAGTACAAGAGGCCCTGTTCTGTTGACCAGTCCAACGCAGATGCTCTGGGGAGTAGGGAGGATCCCTCGGTGGGGTGGGATAGGGCAGAGGAAGCCAGGGAGTCAGAGGAGGTCAGGTCAGCGATCTTCTCTACAATGGCCACATCCAGGGACCAAACGAAGAGATGATCAGGGAGAAGGGTGACATTGACATTGTCTGATGTGGTGTCAATGTCGTATTTGCGGGATAGGGCATCGGCAGGCACCATTTGTGTACCAGGGAGGTGGTGGAAGACGAGGTCAAAGTCCATCAAGAAAAATTGCCATCTAGCATGCCATCGGAAAAGTCATTGGGGCTGGTGGAAGTAGGTCAGGTTCTTGTGGTCTGTTAGCATAGTCACTGGAAGTCCAGTTCCCTGAAGATAATGTTGCCACTCTTCCAAAGCGTGAATTACTATGAGAAGTTCCCAGTCATAGACATCATAGTTTCGTTCAGCTGGTGAGAAAGTCTTTGACAAATAAGCACAAGGCTAGAAGTCTCTGTTGCCATTCTTCTGCATAAGGACCGCCCCAGACACGATGAGAGAGGCATCTGTCATGACAAAGAAGGGTTTTTCAACATCTGGCATGAGGAGGAGGGGTTTAAAAAGAAAGGCATGCTTTAGCTGATCGAAGGACTGCTGGCATTCCATTGACCAAGATCAGGGGACCCCCTTCTTGGTGAGGTTGATGAGTGGTTGGGTGACTGCAGAGAAGTTAGTGATGAACTTTCAGTAGAAGTTGTAAAATCTGATGAACGACCGAACTTCCTTCAATGACTTGGGAGGTTCCCAGTCCTGAATGGCAGAGAGTTTGGCAGGATCCATGTGTAATTGTCCAGGTTGGATGACAAGACCGAGGAATTCTACTTCATTGGAGGTGAAAACACATTTCTCCAGTTTAAAATGGAGATTATGTTCTCGAGCACATTGTAAAACCCTTCTTACTCTCTCCCAATGAAGGGCGAGGTTGTTGCCAGAATGAATCATGAAGTTGTCCATGTAAATAATGAGCCATCCCTTGGCAAGGAAGTCACCAAAGATGTTGTTCATCATTGCTTGGAAGGTGGGGGGAGTGTTGCAGAATCTGAAGAACATGACATTGGGTTCGAAGAGACCAAAAGGGGTGATGAATGCGGCCTTCCATCGGTCCTCTGGTTTGGTCAGAACATTGTTGTATCCCCACCGAATATCCAACTTGGTAAAGAGGGCAGACCCTTTCAGTTTGTCGACAAGATCGGAGATGTGAGGGAGAGGATAGGTGTTCTTTACTGTAGCTGAGTTGAGGTACCTATAATCCTGACAGGGTCAAAGAGTGCCATCCTTCTTTAGAACAAAGAAGAATGAAAAGGCTTGAGGGGATTTCGATGAAGAGATCTTTCCAGAGGTTAGATGTTCATCAATGAACTCCTTACATGCAAGGAGTTCCTTCGGATTAAAAGAATAAGCTTTGGCAACTTTGGGCATGAAGTCTTCCTTCAACTCGATGGCATGATCCCAAGGATGAGACAGGGGTAAGGATGAACCGGTGCGTTTCTCAAAGACATCCTTGTATTCTTCGAGTTCCATAGGGAGAACGACCCTCTCCTTGGGTTGTTCCATCGCGATTTCCATGGCAATAGTGGTTTTTCTCACATCGAGGTATTGGTCGAGGTGAGAGGGTGGTTCAGGGATGACAGATGGAGGTTCTGGGATGGATACAATCCCAGTCTTCCAGTTGATGAGGGGGTTGACCTTGCGAAGCCATGGGAGACTGAGGATGACCTTCTCCTTTCCGCATCTTAAGATGTAGAACTCCTTCCATTCTTTGGTGTTTCTGACTTGAAGGTTTAGAACTGTCTTGTAGTGGATTATTCCTTCCTTAGGTGCCATCTATGTTTGATGCGATTACCGGGACAGCCATTCTAGTAAGAGGGAGTTTGAGCGAAAGGGCAAGTTCCTTATCCACAAAATTGCCTGTTGCTCCACTGTCAACTAAAGCAGTTTCTTTGATGATTTCTAGTCCTTCTGTGGTGCAAAGAGTAACTGGAAGTTTCATTGATCATTTCTTCCTACCAGTATTGTACACGGAGGCGATAGTAACTTTAGAAAGGGGAGACGTTGGTGCACCCTTTCTCCTTAAAAATCCTCCTTGACCTCCTCCACCTTGGCAGAGGCAAGGGTTTCATTCTTGTCTTCATTGTATACTGTCTGTAAAACTCAAAGGATCTCTTTCTTCGATACTTTCCTGGACACAAGGGAGTCCACAAACTTCCCAAGCTCAGATCTGGTGGGGGCGGGAGTAGTAGAGGTTACCCTGGTGGCAACAGGGCGAGAGGGATTCCTGGGGAGAAGAGGAGATCTGGGATGGAAGGGGGGAAGTAGGAGGAGGAAGGAGAGGACTCGTTCCAATAGTTAGAGGCCCTTTCTCATGTGGTCTGCTTGTTGGAGAGGGGAAAGGTGGACGGAATTGATGTCCATGGCCATGGGGTCTCTGGCGGGTCGATGGTTTCCCAAGCCAAGATCTTTGTGAAGGTCCTCAATCTGTTTCCTCTGGGTGTTAAAGATCTCCGCCTTATCAATCCAGTCTTTGACAGTGGTGGGGACCAGGTGGATGGAGAGTATCATCTCTGCTATCTTGAGGTGTACTCCTCGAGTGAACTGGAGCACCAACATGTCGTTATCAGTTACTTTTGCTTGGGCAGACAGAAGTTGGAACTGGTTGATAAAGTCCTGGAAACCGGTTTCTCTATTCCAGTTCTGAGCCAGCTGATCTAATTCCCTTCTGGCAGTCTCCTTCAGGTTATAAGGAAAGAAGGTCTTCTGGAAATCTTCTTCAAACTTAGCAAAAGTTTGTTCCGCAGGGGTAGTGGAGGGATCGGAAACCTTCCAATATCAGGTTTCGGCAAAGGAAGAGGCCTTATCCTTCAACTTGTTGAGGCAAGTAAGGAGCTGGGCATCATCATTGTACAAGGTATGGTTCATTGTATAGTAGGCCTTCATGGCCAGGATCCATCAGGTCGCATTTGCGAAATCTCCTAAGAAGTCGTCAGGGAGACCAGCCTCTAATTCTGTAGCTTGAATGCTCATTCCGGCAGCAAGAGTAGAGGTGGTAATGGGGGGAGTGGGAGAAGTTGGTGTTACAGTGGGAAGTGGCAGTTGGATTTGTCTAGAGATGATGGGGGAGGGTCCTCTGAGACGAGAGGAGGAGGAAGAGGTTATGAATGGGAAGGGGGTTGGCTGCTGAGGCTATTGGGGTTCTTCTTCATTACTACTTTCTACTGGGGAGTGAAACCCTCTGTTCAGGTGGTGCGAAATGGTGGTGATCTGCTAGGCAGCAGAGGCAAGGGGAGGAGCTAGTTCTTTTGTTACACGAAGTGGTATTCTAGGGACTAGATCAACGACGAATTGCTCACGAAGAGACCGATTGTTGGAGTTCAAGTCAAGGAGAAGGGGTCTCGATATCCAGTCACACAGCTGGAGCTCTCAGAGTACTAGAACAATGCTTGATTGCATAGAACTAGCTAAAGAACATGGATACTATCGATGGGTATTTATGGGATGGCTGTTGAAGCACGGACCATGCAGTACAGATAGCAGAAGAGCAGAGAAGGACGAGAACAGAAGTTAAGAGAAGCAAACTCAGCTTGGCGATAGAAAAGACTCAGGTATAGATAAGGAGATAGGAAAGATCCAGAATAGAAAGGTCTTATCATACAGGAAAGGGATAGTGAGGGCGATCCAACCCGAGGGAAAAGTACACAGGACGAAAGGAAACAATGGAAAAGGAACGAAGGGGAACATTACTAAAGGGGTCCAACTCAACTGTAACACAAGTGAGGAGCTGGGCATCATCATTGTACAACATGTTGTTTATAGTAAAGTAGGCCTTCATGGCCAAGATCCATTGTGTTGCATTTGCAAAATCTCCTAAAAAGTTATCAGGAATATCAGCCTTTAATTCTATAGCTCTGGTGCTCATTCTGGCAGCAGGGATAGAGGTGGTAATAGAGGGAGTGGAAGACATTGGTTGTGCTATGGGAGATGAGGGTCTGACTTGTCTGGTGACAACTGGAGAGGTTCCTTTAAGGTGAAAAAAGAAGGAGGAAGTTACAAAGGGGGAGGAGATCAGTGGCTGCTGAGGCTGTCTGAGCTCTTCTTCATCACTGCTTTCTTCTGGGGAGTGAAACCCTTTGTGCTGATGGTGTGAAATGGTGGCAGTCTGCTAGATAGCAGGGGCCAGGGAAGGAGCTAGTTCTTTTGTTATGCGAAGCAGTGTTCTAGAGACTAGACCAAAGACAAATTGCTCATGAAGAGACCAACCTTTGGAGTTCAAGTCAAGGAGTAGGGGTCTCAATATTCAGTCACACAGCTGGAGCTCTCAGAGTACTGGAACAATGCTTGATTGCATAGAACTAGCTACAGAACATGGTGCTACTGATGGGTATTTATAGGTATGCTATTGGAGCACAGACCAAGTGTGATCAGCAGGAAGAAAGCAGAGGGGAACATATAAGGAAGTACAAGATAAGGGTCAAGTCATAGATGAGGGATAGTGACTCATGTTGAATGAGTCACGCTGTAATAGAATGGACTTGGAATAGGATAAGGAGGTAGAGGAAGTAAAGAACATTCTATCAGAAGGAAAGGGAAGGGACCCAGGGTCAGTCTAGGATCAGGGAGTATTGCAAAGGAACAAAGGAAATGATGTCCAATGAAGATCAAAGGAGATTGGTAGATGCCTCCTTGGCAACTGTTACAGGGATATCAGAAGATGAGATTGACATTGAGAAGTCTAAGGTCTAGCTTAGACTAGAGGGTGATTAGGAATAATCAGTGAGGCTTCTTGAAACTATGTGGTATTGTGTAAATCAAGGTTGAAGATACAAATAGTGGAACAAGAGGCTTAAATACTGTATTGTAATGAGTTCAAGTAAAGCTTGAACTAGTATAGGGCAGGCACTATGAGTCATACTGAGTCAGTGATATAAAAGGAACTATAAGGCTATATGTAAGAGAACATAGCCAAGGAGGGCAGTGTCTGTGACAAGAAATGAGTTATAAATAGTGGCACAGCCTAGATGGCTGTGTCCTCAGGAATCAGGGATAAGGAGAAATGAAAATATGTAGCCCACTCAGTGGGCGTGGAGTCCTGGTCAGGTGCAGTGTTCCAGTCATCTTCATTGATGAATGGGGAAAAAGGGAAGGGGGGATCCTTGACTGTAATACTATCCACAGGTCTCTTAGCATAGACTCATTGAGTTCCTCCAGGAGTAAATTGGAGTAGGTCCTTCAAGAACCCCTGAAAACATCAGGAGGGGAGGGACTCATTATCAGGGAGGGATTTGACAAGGAGGGAGAGGAATCAGTGGAGGATAGGGTGGTTAAGTTGGGCAATGATGAGGTCAAAGCCTGCATGGTAAAGGGAATTGAGAAGGGAGCAACAGGTTTTGTCGAGGAGGTTGGTGATAATGGCGAGACATTTGAGGGGGTTGGAGGCAAAGGGGTTGTGGTGTTCCTGAATAAAGAAACTTGGTGAGTGCCAGGCAGCCCTGGAGAAAAGGGCGCAAATTCCTGCATATTGCAGGAAGTTGATGACAAGGGCAGTGGATATGGGGTCGGAAGTGAATTCCAGTGTAGTGTGAAGTGCCTCCAGGGCTTCTTGGTCCTCAATAAGCAAGGCATAGAGAGTTCATTGAGAGAAAGGGGATAGGGAGGTGATGGTGGCATGGGTGGAGGAGTAAGAAGTGGGGATGATGATAGGCATAGGAGTTCAAGAGTGGTTTGAGCTCTACTACAATTTTTTTGCCTTTTTATATGCCAGAAGAATTGTCTTGGCATTAGTAAGGTGGTGTTCAGGTTCCCATATTCTTTCTGAATCTGGATAACCAGTCCAATGCACCAAATACTGCCTTCAATTCAGAAGTCCTCAGTGATTAATGATAGATTCAATGGTGAATTCTTTCTTTGATCTGATTAGTTCCGGTGGTGGTTGGGTAAAGTTTGGACTGTGTTCTGGAGTTTCTTTGTAGGACAAAAGGAGGGAGGTGTGGAAAACGTCATGGATCTTCCATTGAGGAGGAAGTTTAAGACGAAAGGCCATGGAAGAGATTACTTGAGTAATCTCCAGTGGTCCCACTCATTTAGGAGAGAGTTTTCGGTTGGGGACTTGGAGTTTCAGATTTTTGGCATCAAGCCAAACCTTATCTCTGATGTTCCAGGATTTGAATTTGAAGAAAACTTGTTTCTTCCTTTTGAGTTGGGTGAGTTGGTGAGCGGCTTCTGTTTCTTTTTGAGCAGTTTCAAGAAGAGAGATACATGTTCGAGGGTAGGAATATAAGTTTTCCCAAGGGGGGATAAGAGCAGGGTTCATAAATATCCGTAAAGGAGAGAGAAAGGGGTTTGGTTAGTGAAAGAGTGAGTGATGGAATTGTGGGAAAATTCTGCCCAAGGAAGTAGGTCCAGTCATTTGAGAGGTTGTTCCTGGCAGAAAATGCAAAGGTAGGTTTCTAATTCCTGATTGTATTGCTCAGTTTGTCCATCTGTCTGAGGGTGGTAAGCAGTGCAGAGGTTTAAGTCGTATCCTGCAAGTTTGGCAAGTTCTCTGGCAAAGGCAGAGGTGAACTGGGGACCTCAATCAGAGATGAGTTTGTCATGGAGACCAAAGCACTTAAAGACATGGTGGAAGAAAAGATCAGCAATGCCTGCAGTGTCAATGGTTTTTGAGCAGAGGGCAAGAATTACCCCTTTACTAAGACCATGATCTACCACAACCAAGATAGAATCCAGTCTGTGTACTGGCAAAAGGTCAGTGATAAGGTCCACCAAAAGGTGGGAAAAAGGTTGGGACATGTGTACAGATAGGGTGGCGGTGAGAGGGATGGTAGGGTGGGTTTGTACTTTATTAGCTTGGCAAATTGCATAGCCAGCCACGAATTTATGGACAAAGGTAGCCATACCAGGCCACCAGTAGTCCTTGGAGAGGAAAGCAAGGGTACAAAGATGACCACTGTGGCCACCACTGAGGGAAGTGTGAGTGTTACAATCAACCATGATGTGTAATGTGTGACATGACCAGTAGTGTCAAGAGATAACCAAGAGGCTACAGCTATAAGCGGTGCCTTACTCTCATGGGTGTGAGCGACGGCTAGGACAACTAGTGGCCATGGCAGATAGTCACCAGACTATCTTCAACACAGGTGGTGAAGAGGCGAAGCTCTTGGCAAATCTGGAAAGGTACAGCTTCCACTGACAAGTATCCCAATCTAGGGATGGAGTGGCCCTCAATGATGAGAACGGCAATGACAAAGAGATCTTAGAAGATGATATCAATGTTGAGGAGTCTAAGGCCTGGCTTAGACTAGAGGGTAATTAGGAATAATCAGTGAGGCTTCTTGAAACTAGTGATATTGTTTAGATTAAGGTTAAAGATACAAATAGTGGAACAGGAGTCTTAAATACTTTATTGTAATGAGTTCAAGCTCTGCTTGAACTAGTGTAGGGCAGGCACTATGAGTCATACTGAGTCAGTGATATAAAAGGAACTATAAGGCTATGTGTAAGAGAACATAGCCAAGGAGGGCAGTGTCTGTGACAAGAAATGAGTTATAAATAGTGGCACAGCCTAGATGGCTGTGTCCTCAGGAATCAGGGATAAGGAGAAATGAAAATATGTAGCCCACTTAGTGGGTGTGGAGTCCAGGTCAAGCGCAGTATTCCAGTCATCTTCATTGATGACTGGGGAAAAAGAAGAGGGGGTATTCTTGACCGTAACACCTGACATTTCCATACCTAAAGAAGAGCTCATCTGCTCTGGATGTCAACAAGGCAAGCAGACTAATAAAGTCTTTCCACAAAATAAGAAGTGTGCTACTGCACCTTTTGAATTGATTTACTGTGATCTCACATCCTTTGAGATTGAATCATATCATAAGTTTAAGTATGCCATTGTTTTTTATGATAACTACACCTCTTTTAAATGGACAGTCTGTGTAAAGATCAAGGACTGAGCCCTCTATGTCACAAAGTAATTTATTGCCTTTGTTCAGACCCAATATAATATCTGCATTAAAGAATGGATATCTGATCCAGGGGGAGAGTTTAATGTTGAAGAGTTGTATGTCGACAGGAGTGCTTGCAGGTGAGATGAGGCAATGAGAATGGCAGAAGTTGTTCGTGATAAGACACAAGGTGTATACAGTAGGAGAGTGCTACATGATATACTATAGCTTAGGTAAGCATGAATGAGGGTGAACGATTCTACTACAACACACCTCCAGAATCGTGAGCAAGCCCAGGTGAACAAATGAGCAAATAATAATAATAAAATGGCAAAAGAGTATACTGCACACCCCCAGAAAGTCCAAAAAATGAAATTACCATATAGCATTGGGTTCTTCTTCAACAAGATTAGCACGGTTCTGAGCAGCAAAAGCAGCAGGCCTTGAGTCGGCAAAGGGCAAATGCTTCAATTTCCATGGTGGCTGCAGTCTTTGGGTCAGGCACAGCCACTGTGCCTGACATGAGAGTCCAGAGGTCAGAACAGATGAGTAATGCACACATATGGACATGCCAGGCAAGATAATTGGTCTCATTGAGGTGTGGCATCATGGCAACATTGAGAATGGTTGACATGGTCATCAAAAGGGAGCAAACGAGTGTCAAAGGCAAAGGAAAGTGGAAAAAGGTGATTACAGTGACCTCAAAAACCCTTACCATGTTTGTCTCAACTGCAGTGCATAAGGTGTACTTGTTATGGTCGAGGATACCCCCTCCCCTTTTTCCCCCGTCATCGACGAGGACGACTGGAACGCTGCGCTCACACTAGACTGTTCCCCGGTGGAGTGGCACCAATACTTCCGTTTCTCACCTTCTCCTATGTCTTCTCCTGTGCCGACCACTGCCTTCTAGGCAGTGCTACTTATCTATGACTCGTTTCTTATCACAGACACTGCCCTCCTCGGCTATGCTCTCTTATGCATAGCCTCGTAGTTCC
>JBBPKR010000326.1:0-12033 GCA_038089375.1 Pseudoaustroboletus valens | reverse complement strand
TCACTTGCGATGTTTACGACGAAGAAGAACCCCAACAGCCGCAGCAGTCTTCTTCCTCCTCCATAACTCCCTTCATCACCTCCTCCTTCGCCCAGTCCCTCCTCAAGGGAACAGGTCCAGCTATCTCCAGAAAGCTAAAAACCATTGTCCCTCCCCCTTCCAACCCATCGACTTCTCCCCCTTCCTCTTCCATCTACGCCTCTATCCCCACTACTATGAGTGGACAGGCTACCACAATGAGTGGTCGAGCCACAGAACTAAAGGCTGGTCTCCCCGATGATTTCACTGGAGATTTCGCAAATGCAATGTGATGGATCTTGGCCATGAAGGCCTACTTTACTATGAATAACACCCTGTATGACAACAATGCTCAACTCCTTACTTGTTACGAATCCGTTCATTTTCACCTAGCTTTATCACGTGATTAGATCACCTGACACGTCACCTGACCAGATCATGTGACCAGTCTAGGCCCTTATCTCTTATCTCCATGTTGTATTAATCTCTGTCGTCTTCTACTTCTTTTCACACGATTGTGAGAACACTCTAGCCATGTATAGTAATCCTTATCGTAGATAGTACCTGACACAGCTTGGTCTGTGTGCAGCATGTAGTAGTATATAATGCAATGATAGCCAACCGGACAAACCAGTTTTGTCCTTGTTGGGATTCCCCTAACAAGCGTGCCTCATCTTTAGTCTCGTCCTATCGACTTGGAGAGTGGGTCCTAGACATACTGTCTTAGGGTTGCCTTCATTACTTGCCTCAATAAGTTGAAGGATAAGGCCACCCCCTTCACTGAAACCTGTTACCGGAAGGTATCAGATGCGACTACCACACCCGCTGAATGAACTTTCGCCAAGTTCAAAGAAGATTTCACCAAGACATTTTTTCCCTACAACCTGAAGGAGTCTGCCAGGAGGGAACTAGAGCAGTTAACACAGAACTGGAACAAGGAGACCGGTTTCCAGGATTTCATCAATCAATTTCAACTCCTAGCTGCCAGAGCAGGACTAACAGACGACGAGATGCTCATCCTCCTTTTTATGAAGGGAGTACATCCTAGGATCACCGAAATGATCCTTTCCATGTCCACAGTATCAACCACCTTTAAGGACTGGATCAAGAAGGCAGAAGACTTCAATGCCCAGAAGGAATGAATCGCTAACTTACGAAAAGGCCTAGGATTCAGATCATTCCAAACAACAAGAGATCCCATGGCTATGGAGGTCGACTCGGTTTGACTCTCCCCTCTCCAGTGAGCTGATCATATAAGAAAGGGACTTTGCTTTGTTTGCCATTGAGAAGGATGCAGAGCATCCAACCACCGAGGTGACTCCTCCTCCAATTCCAGATGACCCCCCTTTCCCTCTAGACCCCCTTTCCCTCCTCAAAACCCCTCTTGACCAGTAGCGGCCAGAGTAATCTCCACTGCCCCTACACCCCCCAGGTCTGACCTAGGAAAATATGTTGACTCCCTGGCAGCCAAAAGGGTCTCTAAGGAAGAGATCCTCCGAGTTTTACAAACAGTCTATAATGATGACAAAGAAGAAGTCATCTCCTCCACCAAAATTAACAAAATAAAGGAGGATTTTTGAAAAGGAAGGAAGCCTCGACATCTCCCCTTCCTAAAGTAACTATCACCTCTGTGTACAGTACCGGTAGCAAAGAACGATCTATAAAACTCCCTATCACTCTTTGTACCACAGAAGGACAACAAATCGTCGACGAAATCGCACTAGTGGACAGTGGGGCCACTGGGAACTTTGTAGACAGGGATCTCGCCCTCCAACTTAAACTCCCCCTTACTCGAATGACTGTTCCAGTCATTGCCTCCAATGTCGATGGAATGCCCAACAAAGGAGGCATCATCCGCTACAAGACTGTCCTCAATCTTCGAATAGGAAACACCGAAGAGAGAAAGGAATTTTATGTGCTAAGATGTGGAAAGGAAAAGGTAATACTAGGACTCCCCTGGCTTTGGAAAGCCAACCCTCTTATCAACTGGAAGACTGGGGTAGTCTCTATCCCAGAATTGCCTTCCTCCTCCAACACTCCCCACCTTTCCCAGTATCTAGACGTACAAAAAACAACCATTGCCACTGAAATAGCAATGGAACAACCCAAGGAAAAGGTTATTCTCCTCGCGGAACTCGGACAGTATAAGGATGTCTTCGAAAAACCCACTGGTTCATCCTTACCCCCATCTCGTCCCTGGGACCACGCCATTGAGCTAAAAGAGGATTTCATTCCTAAGGTGGCCAAGGCGTACTCCCTCAACCCAAAGGAACTCTTAGCATGCAAGGAGTTCATTGAGGAACATCTGACTTCTGGAAAGATCTCCCCGTCCAAATCCCCACAGGCCTCCCCCTTCTTCTTTGTCCCAAAGAAAGATGGAACCCTTCGACCCTGTCAGGATTACAGGTACCTCAACTTGGCCATGGTAAAAAATGCCTATCCACTCCCCCGAATCTCTGATCTTGTTGACAAATTGAAAGGGTCTACCCTTTTCACCAAGTTAGACATTCGTTGGGGATACAACAACATCCTGATCAAACCGGAAGATTGATGGAAAGCTGCCTTCATCACCCCCTTCAGCCTCTTTGAACCCAATGTCATGATCTTTGGCTTCTGCAACACCCCTCCTACGTTCCAAGCAATGATGAATGACATCTTCGGCGATTTCCTTGCTGAAGGATGGTTAATCATCTACATGGACAACTTCATGATCCACTCCGGCAACAACCTCAACCTCCACTGGGAAAGAGTATGAAAGGTACTATGACGCGCCCGTGAACATGATCTCCATTTCAAACTTGAGAAGTGTGTCTTTGCCTCTAGCGAAGTGGAATTCCTTGGACTGGTCATTCAACTGGGACAACTACATATGGACCCTGCCAAACTCGCTGCCATCCAGGACTGGGAACCTCCCAAGTCTCTGAAGGGTGTCTGATCTTTCATTGGCTTCTGCAACTTTTACCAGAAATTCATCACTAATTTCTCTGCAGTCGCTCAACCACTGATCAATCTCACCAAGAAAGATATCCCCTGGCAATGATCTGATGAATGTCAGGAATCCTTTGACCGGCTGAAGCATTCCTTCCTCTCAAAACTACTACTTCACATGCCCAATGTCAAAAAACCTTTCTTTATCATGACTGATGCCTCCCTCATCGCTTCTGGTGCAGTGTTAATGCAGAAGAATGGCAATGGAGATCTTCAACCATGTGCCTACCTGTCCAAAACCTTTTCCCCTGCAGAACGAAATTACAACGTCTACGACACAGAACTCCTGGCAGTCATTCATGCCTTGGAAGAGTGGCGACACTACCTTCAGGGAACAGGCCTTCCTGTGACCATGCTCACCGATCACAAGAATTTGACCTACTTCCGCCAACCCCAACAACTCTCCCATCGGCATGCTCGATGGCAATTCTTTCTGATGGATTTTGACCTCGTCTTCCACCACCTCCCGGGCACTCAGATGGCACCCGCTGACACTCTGTCCCACAGGTACGATATCAACACCACCTCTGATAATGTTGATGTCACCCTGCTCCCTGACCACCTCTTTGTTCGATCTCTGGACACCGCTATTGCGGCAAAAATTGCTGATCTCACCACCTCTGATTCCCTTGCATCCTCTGCTCTCTCTCGCCTGGGGGAGGGAACCTCCCTCCTTCCCAGAGCATCAGCGTTGGACTGGTCAATGGAGCAAGGCCTCTTGTATTACAAGGGTCACCTCTACGTTCTGGAACCGCTTTGCTTGGACGTCATCCGCCTCTGCCATGACTCCCCAGCTGCAGGACACCCTGGCGTCCTTTGCACTCAGAATCTGGTAGCACGGGACTATTAGTGGCCTGGTCTCTCGTCCTTGGTCCACCACTTCACCCTTGGTTGTGCCACATGCCAGGCCAACAAGGTTAACACCCATCCTTCTCGACCACCCCTCCTACCCATTCAGTCCACCTCCACTTGTCCCTTCCAGCAGATCTCGCTGGATCTTATCACTTCCTTATCTACGTCCTCCGATTTCACAGCTGTCTTGGTCGTGGTCGACCATGGGCTTACAAAGGGGGCACTTTTTCTACCTTGCACTGATTCTATCACTGCCGAAGGAGTAGCCTCTCTCTTTTTTGAACAGATCTTCCCCAGATTTGGACTTCATGACAAATGCATCTTGGACAGAGGTCCCCAATTCACCTCAGCATTTGCCAAGGAACTTGCTCACCTCCTTGGATATGACATCGCCCTCTCTACCGCCTATCACCCCCAGACAGATGGTGAAACCAAACGGGTAAACCAGAAGTTAGAAACATACCTACGTATTTTCTGCTCTGGAAAACCCAACTCCTGGGCCTCTCCCCCTTGTGGAATTTGTCCACAACTCCTCCACCCACTCGTCTACCAACCAATCCCCCTTCTTCCTAATGATGGGATATGAACCCAGGGCTTACCCACCAATTGGAAAAACCTTCCTACCAACCCTAGAGAATCACTTATCTTTTATTGAAGAGGGAAGAAAGGAAGCCTTGGCAGCACATGAAAGGTTGTTGGAAATCAGCCTCGCATTACAAATAGTTACATTACCTAATAAATCGTCGTTCGTTCATGCCCCGTCCCCTGCGCTCGATTGTGCCCGTTTTCATTAGGTTATGAGCCCTGAGCGGTAGCCTTTGTTCAGCCGCTTGTTCTCTCGTCGCTCAATTGTTTGTTTGTTTGCTCGCTTTGCCTACTGGGGCTGAATCCAGTTGCTCGTTTATCACTCGACTTGCTCGCTTTTCCATCGCTCTCATTCATTTTGCCTGCTAGGGCCGAATCCAGTCACTCGACTTGCTCGTTTTTCCATCACTCTCGCCTCTACTGGTTTGCTTGCTCTTGTTTTCACCCTCCATCACTGCTGTTCACTGTTCAGACCATCCTCGTGTCATTGCATCATGCCGTCGGACTCATCCTCATTTGCGAAACTTGATGAAAATAACTACTATGAATGGAGCCTATTGATGGAGGCCCTCTTGACCAGAAAAAGTCTATTGGAATATGTTGATGGTACCAAGACAATGCCGAATGGGAGCCCGAACTTGAAGGTGGTGAAGGACTTTTTCAGGAAACAGGCTGAAGCTCGTGCCGAGATCATCCTCCATGTTGAACCATCCCAACTTCCACATGTTCGTGATCGTGACCCACACGTCATCTGGACTAGCCTTGAGACTGTTCACCGTGCTCGTGGTTTCGCCACCCGTATCGCTCTCCGTCGTAAATTTCTCACGCTCCGCAAGGATGACACAACATCTATGCAAGCATGGATTGTGGAAGTGCGCCGTGTCGCATTCCAGCTGCAGGAGATAAAAGTGAAAGTGTCTGATAAAGACATCATTCTTGTCCTGACTGTAGGACTTTCTCCCGCTTACGACAATCTCATTGTCGTGCTCGACTCCACCCCCTCAGATGACCTCACTCTCGAATTAGTCATCACCCGCCTCATGAACGAGGAAGCTCACCAGATGCATGCAAACAAGAATTCTGAAAATGGCAACCTCGCTTTGCTCGCTCGCCAAAATCAGAGACGCCGTCCATTTTCGGACATTACTTGTTTCAACTGTGGCGAGAAAGGCCACTACCAGTCACACTGCCCACAGAAAGAGACAGCAGCTATTCTTACTCATGTTCTCTAGTATGTACAGACTACATATGCTTCGTCTGAGAGTGCATGTTGGAAATCAGCCTCGCATTATAAATAGTTACATTACCTAATAAATCGTCGTTCGTTCATGCCCCATCCCCTGCGCTCGATCGTGCCCGTTTTCATTAAAGGTCCTGACAGATCATGAAGGAACGCTCCCTATCTCACTTCTCTCCATGGAAAGTCAAAGATAAGGTCTGGCTTGAGAACCGGAACCTTCATCTCTGTTATCAATCCAGGAAATTAGCACCCAGAAGGGAAGGACCCTTTGAAATTACTCAGGTCATCTCCCCTGTGGTGTATCGTCTCCAACTTCCCCCCACTTGGCGCATCCATGACGTGTTTCATGCCTCCCTCTTATTGACCTATAGGGAAACAGCTGAACATGGACCGAACTTCCTATCTCCACCGCCTGAGGAGATAGAAGGTGAAGAAGAGTATGAGGTAGAACAAATCCTCTCACACCAAGGACCATGAGGCAAAAGGCAGTACCTGGTGTCCTGGAAAGGATGGCCCTCATCGGAAAACACCTGGGAACCCGAGTCAAACCTTTCCCACTCCGATGAGCTCCTCCTTACTTATAAGGCCAGCCATCCTTCTGCCTTCTCCATCTGAACTCCCATAACCATGGCTAGAAACTACCTCTCCTCTGCCTCTCGCACTGCTGCTCACACCTCCACTTCCTTCTCCTCCTCTGGCCAGAGGGACAACCCCTCTGAATCCATCGACATGACTAACCCAGGCATGGCCAGGGTCTTTGACACCAACTTGAACTATGACCTCTCCATGGGTCACACTCACTCTGATGCCCCCATTGTTCCCTTTCTCCTCCCTGACAAGGTCTGGAACGAAGTCCTTTCTGCCGCCCTTGAGTTCCCTCCCATTATATATACCATCACTGAAAGAATCAGTCTAAATAGAGATCCCACTGCATGCAACCTTCTACTTATCTACTTTTCATTCGCTCACCTCCGTCTCTTCTTTTCCCAGATCCCCATCACCGATGTCATGTCCGACCCCACCCTCTTTGGAGCTATGCAAGCCTGCATGGCCACTCTTCTTCGCCACATCCTAAGCTTCCTCCTTGACGCCCAATTCAATGACACTATCACCTCTGTCCACCCCAGGGACCTCTTCCCTGCTTTCAGTGGATGGTGGCACACCCTGACCAGACAAGAACAGGACGACTATGCTATTGAGGCAACTGCCTTCCAAAGTCGGTTTCAAGCCAGCCCCTACTCCTTTCAGGAGCAACAAGCCCGAATCCAGAGACGGAGCCTGGCTAGACTCTCACCGAACCTTCTCCACCCCGAGAGATGCCTTACTCCACCCATTGCTGTTGCCTCTGTCCCCTCCCACTCCAGGACGTGTCGTCCTTCACACCCAGTCCCTCCTTTGTCGTCTTTGTCTAACTCCTCCTCCCTGACTCATTGTCATTGCCCACAACTCAGTAGCCCAGCAGTCACCCGCCGTCATTCCTCCATCACTGTTCAGGCCCCTGGTACCCCTTATCCAATCATTACCAATGGCCCATGCTTCAATCCTGACATTCTCCCAGTCCCTGCTCCTGCTCTGTCTACCCAGGAGGGGAGTACTCCTCCACCTCTGTATGCGTCCTCTGAGGACCATGATAACCCTTGTTCCTTCTGTGGAGAGAACCATAACCTTCTCGAGTACTGCCCCTATCATCGTTGCGAGCATTGCGGAAGGGCCGGAGTTATAGTGGCAGAGTGTGCCTGTTCTCACAGATGTCGACATTGCGGACGATTGGGTCACTACTCAGAGGACTGCCACCAGGGTAGCGAATCACTCAACGTGGCGGAGGGCAAGGTGGACCTCGAAGCTGTTGGGGGGAATTCCGGGCGAGGTGCATTATAAGTGGTTGCTGGACACAGAGTCTCCAGCCTACAACGGAGGTAATGTTACAGTTGCTGTGGAGAGGACCCTCAATCTCCCTTTGTCGTCGTTGGACATCATTTCTTTCATTCCCTTGTACTACTCATTGACTCTTGACCATCCCTGGTTACCTTCCCTGGCTCGATAGGATCTTACCGGTCTATTCTGTTTCCTTGTTATCTCTTTCCGATTTCTCAGAATTGACTCATGCAACATGAGTCACTATCAGCTTATTGTTACGAATCCGTTCATTTTCACCTAGCTCAGTCACGTGACAAGATCACCTGACACATCACATGACCAGATCATGTGACCGGTCTAGGCCCTTATCTCTTATCTTCACGTGTACTTAATCTCCGTTGTCTTCTAGTTCTATTCACATGATCATGAGACCCATATGTACTAATCTAGTAACCCTTCTCGTAGATAGTGCCTGACACAGCTTGGTCTGTGCGCAGCATGTAGTAGTATAAATATGAATGCCATCCAACCGGACAAACCAGTTTTGTCCTTGTTGGGATTCCCCTAATGAGTGCACCTCATCTTTAGTCTCGTTCTATCAACTTGGAGAGTGGGTCCTAGGCTTAGTGTCTTAGGGTCGCCTTCAAAGGACAAAACTACCTCGTCTACTACCTACTCTCCCTGCGACTGGGTTACGTCGCAAATTACCGTTTCACTTACTCTCTCCCTCTTATTTTGGTTCTCCTCATACCACCGTCAAGTGTCATCTTTTGCACTTGTGCACACCCGGACACCAGGGTTAAGGTGGTTGGTCGTACCGTTACGATAATGGCGCAGAAAACAACTGCGACTTCAACTGTTGTGTGCGGGATTGACTATCCCACAATCGAGTTCGCTTTGCGAAGGCTTTGACCTCATTCGGGAGGACACGCTTCGCCGCTTGAAATTAGTTTGTAGCGCTTGGCACTGTTCAGTGTCCCCCAAGGTGCGATCAGGGGTAATTGTGGTATTTTCCACACAACGAAGGACAACTCTTTGTCGTTGTCAAATAAGAGTTGTAGTCTCGGCGCACTAAAGTCGTCAGCCGTAGCCAGGCAGAACCTGTTTCCTCCACCTAGTATAGTATCGACTCTGCAGTGAGACCGACCTCCTGCGAAATTCATGCACCTGTAGAAAGGCGAAGATTGTCATCCTGGCCGTACACTTCGGCAACGTGTCCCTTGCAACCCGCCCTATCTTTCCCGTTCCGCATCTGGCCACTCCGGGACCCTCCGATAACGACATCCTGGACGGTCAATTCTTCTTCGAGATCACCGGCACTACCGATCTGGCTCTTATCCAAGATTGCCTCGATTTACTAAAGGGAACCCTCCCGATTTACGTCCACGACGAACACCTCTACATCGGACACCGAGAGTTCTTCGTCGAGCTCCCACCCCTCCTCCCCATCAATAGACGAACCAACAATCAGGATGTCCGGGGTAACCTTAGACGAACTACGGGCCCAGATTGAAGTACTCGCCGCCACCCTCTCCACACTGCGGGCCCAACAGAACCCTGCTGTTCCAATCGCCTCCATAGAAGTACGGAAAAATATAGTTCCCGTCCCAGACCCCAGCCACTTTGATGGGTCATATCAGCGGTTCGAAGAGTGGTGGATAAAGGTCTTAGTCTATCTCGACTTCCACAAAGAGACCTACGCCACCAATAAGGACAAGGCGCTCGCAATTCTCTCGCGAGTAGGATCGAAGTCGGGAGAAACCGATAAGAATGGGGCTGGTCTGTGGGCTCGTAATGAGATAAAGAAACACTGGGGAAAGGACCCCCACGACTACCCAATCCTCGACAGCGTGGAAGCGCAGATTCGTAGCCGGTTCACTATCGGCAATGAAAAGGACATCGCCCGCCGACAACTCAGAGCGTTAACACAGTGCCGAGGAGAAAGGACACATGTGTTCCTGACCAAGTGGCTGGCTCTGTTCGACATGGCCCTAGTGTCCCACAGCGAAGGAGTAGGACTGCTGGAATGTGCAGTCCGACAAGACGTAATTCGCCATATCTTCCTCGACGATAAGAGGGAGGTATTAGTCACGGATTACATACCCCTCATCCAACGCTACGCCGAGGCCATAGAAAGCTTCGAAACCAGGGATCGGGAACCGGCCGCAAAGAGGACTCCTTATCGGGACCCAAACGCCATGGATGTGGATGCCATCACCCGAGCCACACCCCCAAAGGGTTGCTTCAATTGTGGCGGTGAAGGGCATATGTCACAAGAATGTCCAAAACCCTCCACGCGGTGTAGTGATTGCGGGTGGTCCAGAGGGGGGCACAAGGCGAAATGTAGCCGACAAATTCAAGTGGTGGGGAAGGAAGCGGAGAACGCTGCTATAACAAATAGTTCCGGGGTGGTCACCTCGTCATCAATGGCAGAGCCAGACCGTCGGCTTAAGGCGGTCCAAGGAATGGACTATGAGGCCATGAGGGCCTACTTCCGTGATTTAAAAGCCACGGAAGCGAAGGGAAAAGGGAGGGGGTGACGAGATCGAGCACTCAATCACCCCAAATAGATACAGTAGTTAGGGATTCGTTTCGAAATAGTTTTTCCTATTTAGAAGAAGAAAACTTGGATTCACGTTGGGGTAGCCTCTCTGAATCCAACGTGCCGGCATCTCATACTGAGCGCAGCTCCACGACAGGAGTATTTAATTCCGGCAATAAAGAAGAAAAAAATATATTTGTAGAATCGTACCAGGATTTGATCGATCAAGGATTCAAACCCCTTGAATGTAGTATACAAGAACCGTCGCCTATTCCCCTTACATATAATATGAAAACCATCCAAAAAGAGTTTCAGGAGAGCTCGACTCTTAAGAACCTTCGAGTAATCAATCTTGAAGGGGAACTCACTATAAAAATCAATATAATACAAAAATACCAAAATCTCACCATCAACGCACTCCTGGATAGCGGAGCTGGGGGAACCTTCATCGATAGGGAATGGGCCATGCATCACCGAATTCCATTGGAACCCCTGGAGCGTCTCATTCCCGTGTATAATGCCGACAACACGTTAAACCAAGCAGGCGGAATTACCCACCGAGCGGTACTTATAATCGACTTCGAAGGACATCAAGAGAAGATCATGGTGGAAGTTACCAATCTGGGCAGGAATCAGATGATTATAGGAAACACATGGCTATGACATCATAACCCCCGAATTAACTGGGAAATGGGGCAGGTGGCCATGACAAGGTGCCCAGAATCGTGTAGGGCATTGAACGCCTCTTATAGAAACAGGTTAGAAGAATGGGAAAATAAGTATGGGCACACAAGGGGACAAGCTAGATTAAATACGATAGCTCCGCCTGTATTCGAAGAACCATTCAATCTAGTCCCAAAGGAGTATCACGATTATTTAGACGTCTTCTCGAAGAAGGCGAGTGAGAGAATGCCCGAACGAAAACCCTGGGATCATGCCATTGACCTAAAACCGGATTTTAAACCCAAGAAGGGATGGGTGATTCCCATGAGCCCGGACAAGCAAGCGGAAGTGCAGGCATTTCTTGATGATCAGCTATCAAAGGGATATATTCGTCCCTCCAAATCCCCCCAGACGTCGCCAGTATTCTTCATCCCAAAGAAGGAAGGAAAGAAGAGAATGGTGATGGACTATAGATATTTAAATGAGGGAACCGTGAAAAACAACTACCCTCTGCCGCTCATTTCTCAGTTGATCGATAAACTAAAAGGAGCTAAGCTCTTCACGAAAATGGATCTTCGTTGGGGATACAACAATGTAAGGATTAAAGAAGGAGATGAATGGAAAGCGGCGTTTGTTTGCCATAAAGGGTCGTTCGAACCGACGGTTATGTTCTTCGGACAGTGCAACTCGCCCGCCACCTTTCAACAAATGATGAATGAGATCTTTGGTGATATGGAAGACGTAGTCATCGTTTACATCAACGATCTTCTTATCTTTACCAACACCCCTAATCGAGAAGAACATATAAAGAAAGTTCGAGAAGTGCTGGCATGACTCAGGAAGCATGACTTATTTGTTAAACCCGAAAAATGCTCCTTCTTCCAAACCAAGGTAGAGATGCTTGGAATGGACGTATCTACAGAAGGAGTGGTCATGAGCGATGCCAAGCTCAATGGGATAGCGGGATGGACAGCCCCCACAAACGTTAAAGGAGTTAGTGTTACGCGAAGCAGCGTTCTGAGTCTTAGACCAAGGAGGAATCGCTCACGAAGAGACCGCTCCTTGGAGTTTAAAGACAAAAGGGAAGGGTCTCGATATCCAGACACTCAGCTGGAGCTCTTGGAGGACTAGAACAACGCTTGATTGCGTAGAACTAGCTAGAGAACATGATTGTACTGTTACGGGTATTTAAGGATCGACCTTTGGTGCACAGACCAAGCTGTGTAACAGTAAAGAAGGAGAGAGAGACATATCGAGACGAAGAGATAAGAAGATAAAGAGATAGTGA